>JAOEGT010042564.1:0-38296 GCA_025447795.1 Speoplatyrhinus poulsoni | reverse complement strand
GAGAGAGAGAGAGAGAGAGAGAGAGAGAGAGAGAGAGAGAGAGAGAGAGAGAGGGGGGTATTTGTCTTCCAGAAACCTCTGATAAGAGAGGGGGAAATGGTGGGAGAAGACACAGACATGCCCAAACCCAGACATTAAACAAATAAAAACAGGAGAGTTTACAGTGATTTAATGATTCAGTGAATCCTAGTTTCACATAAGGAAGTCAATCTCAACTCACAACATGGCGGCTGCATAAATAACAGTTTTAGTTAAGTCATTTAATAGTAACTACTGGTTAAATAATGCAGAATAGAGACAACAGGTCACAGGTTACACCCTTTGTGTTGCGGTTGTACTGACTATCCACCATGTATAAATAAAGTGTTAGGCAGGATTATAAAGAACATGGCGCTTGATAAATGTTCCCTGGAGAGGAAAGTTTAGAAAAATATTTATACTGTAGACAAATTTCTACGTAAGGTTTAGTCAATTACTAAGTCTTGTGCAGTAGTTTGTGGTGTGGGGTTTGACACATAACTATTTGACATTATTTACTAGGTCAGATATCCTTGGCATGCCTAATAGTGTGAGACATCTTTGTAAAGCCTTTGTCCAGGCCTAACCTCAACAAAGTACACGTTACAGGTAATTAACATGTTAACATCCACCTGATTACACCTGTTACATTATTATAACGGAATTTAACATCACAGGTAAGTAGAAAATTAAACTTATAACTTTAAATAACCCTGGAAGTCAGTTTTTCCTTTCTGCATATATATAATACTGTAAAAACATTAAAACATTACATTTACAGTATAGGCTACACTGAGTTGTGACAAAGTGTCACGGGCCTATACCAAACCAAAACTATTGGGGATTTCTTAGCGATATGGAGGACCAGAAGGAGGACATTGTGTCACATTGTAGAAAGAGAGAGAGAGAGCACATCAACATCATTACAGGCAAGTCTGGCCATTCCTCAGCCATCTTGGCAATGCCTTTGGGGAGTTTTTAGGAAGACTGTACATTAGGAGAAAGCCATAACTACACTTTCAATGATCATCGGTACACATAATACCTAGTTGTATGTTTGGAGAGTTAAATCTTATCAAAACACTCCAAAAGACGTATTAAAATGCAATTTTACCCCCAGAAGTTATACTTCTGCTACTCATGTGCAACTGTCGGCTTGCGTCACATTAATGGCTAAATAGGTTAAGTTTCGGCCGTTATAAAGCAGACAATTGGCTCTTTTTTTCCCCCTCCAACCGCCATATTTTTCATTACAGACTTCTCCCTATAGAGTTCCTTTCAGAATTCTCTAAGTGGTCTGTCTCTGATGTCTCTGGTCACATTCTGGTAGGGAGACACGCTGCTTGTGATGGATGTCCAAGACAACCGCAGCCCTGCCCCACGTTTGTATTGTGAGGCACATGCACACACGCACACACTCACACACACACACACACACGTGCAAATATGCGTCAGTCTGTATGTGTGAGTCTGTCTCACACATTCGTGCAAACATGACCAGCTGTGAGTTTGCATCTGCAAGCGAGTTTACAGTTATTTCAAAATCACCAAATACTCATTGCAAATTGCCTTGGCAGGAAAACAGAAACATTCATGTATCAATGGGAATTTTGTGTGACTTCAAAGCGAAATGCCTTGTTTGAAAAATAACATTTTAGATGTTTCTGTTGGAACTGGATATAAAAAACAATTTATAAATATGTTTAGAGTTCATCCTGTTTTAACTTGTTGAAATGGAATAAAGTTGTAAACAGCAAAATTAAGTCAAAAGAATATTGGTTGCTTTAGGTTACTTTTCTAGAGTACTCCAGAGAACAAGCTCGAGTATAAAGGTAGACATAAAACTCTCGGCTAGCTTTAGCAACACCGCAAGTCTCCGAACTTGCGGGGTTCATGTGGGGTGACCTCTTAATCTGATAAATGGAACTTAATGTGGTACCATGAGTCAGCATTCATCACCTCCTCTCATCTGGAAGATGAAAAGGAGAGCAGAGGAGGTGGGTGCCAAGGGATATGAACCCGTAGGAAAGCATTTTCGCTATTTTTCACCCCTCACAAGGTTGTCTGGGACAACCCTAGCGACCTGACTCAGTACGTCAGTTTGTAGTTTTACATAAAGGGAAATTTTTTCCAAGATCAAGTTATCTTAAGTCTTTTTATTAATAATAACAATTAAAAGATACTTTATATTGCTATGGCGTTTTAAGACAAAAAACTAAACAAATAAACTTGCAAACTGTAAAAGGTGCCTCTCTTGCCTCTCCAGAATATAGCCTATACCCATAGTCGACAGTAACAGCCAATCACCATGCACGGCCTGCATTGGCGTGTATCGGCGTGGTTTGTACAAATAAGCAGCCTATCAGGGCCGTCAGATAGAACAACACATAGGTGTTAACATAGCCCGCCATACCTGCCGCTACATGCTCCTCTGTGCGTGCGCGTGCGTGCGTGTGTGTGCGTGCGTGCGCACACGTGCATGAATGCACACCGATAGGATTCACGTACGGCAGTGTGCCGCGTGTTGCAGAAGAAATTCGGTCACCGCGGTGGTCCTCATCCCTGGTCTTGGAGACCCACTGCCCTGCACTCAATTGAATGGGTCGTTATCAATCAATCGCTATGGAAACCTGACATCGACCCTGTCATTTGAATAAGGTGTGTTGGAGCTGGGACACATCTCAAACATGCAGGGCAGTGGGTCATGGTTGAGAACCACTGTCCATCGTATGTTTTGACCTGCCGCGGAGATACAGTGCGTAAAATGTGTCTTAGAGTTCACTCCGTGGCGCTCTTCAGTGTATGTCAATGGAACAAACGGTTGTGTGTTGCTTTTAATTATTGTATAGTTCTACTGTATAGATGTCGGACGGTGAGGGAGGGTTGCACTGTGAACACATTCTCTTAAGCACCTACATGCATGAGAGCCAATGGGTGCACTGTAACAGTTGTAGCTGTAGTGTGTGTTTCCAAGGCGCTCTGATTCCATCCAAGATGTGTAGTGAACGAATGAGGGAAAGAACGAACACCTGCCTGTGTGAAAAACACACAGACACACAAGCGCACACGCTTACACACACACACACACACACACAAACACACGCGCACACGTACACACAGCCATTAGCGTGAATCCATTAGCATGGTGTTTGTTTGTAACTGGATCCATTCATAATGTCTGATATCAGATCAGAGGGCAGATGAATAAATAAGGGTGGAGGTTGATTCACAAATGCAGGTGGGGTGGGGGGGGTGCGGAAGGAGAGAGAGAAAGTTGTACGTATAGTTCATTTGCAGTTCATTGCATTATAATGATGCCACAGTGACATTACTGTAGTGCAGACCACTCCGAATTACTGTCTGCTTTGAGGCTACAGTGTAGCATCGTGCTTTTACGGGAGTGTTGGCAAACAATGTAGACGCCACAGAATAAGCTTGATGTGCATGCCTGTATGTGAAACTAACTATGCTGTCACTAGCATCATATTTTGGCTTAACATTTTCAAAACTCCCTAGAAAGGTAATTTAAACATCATCTATTAGCAAACAACTATGGAATTATATCTCGAGCGCGTGTGTTTGTGTGTGCATGTACGTGTGTGTGCGTGTGTGTGTGTGCTGTGCATGTGCTTGTACACGTGTGTGTGTGTGTGTGTGTGTGTGTGTGTTTGTGCATGTGCATGTACACGTGTGTGTGTGCGTGTGTGTGTGTGCTGTGCATGTGCATGTACGTGTGTGTGCGTGTGTGTGCGTGTGTGTTCCCCAATCATTTGTTTTGGTTTGAGATGGTGCACTGCATAGTATCGAGATATTTCCAATGGTGATACTGTATCGATACACGGACGCCAAGTATCGCAATATGTTTAGTATTTTTTTATTACATATATATTGCACATGAGAATTTAAATATTTATGACATGTTCATGTCAGTTACTGTAGTCGGCTTGACTATCACATTTTGCACCAATACATTTTATGTGAGATGAATAAACCGATGTTGACATAGATTTCCTTTAGGGATATAATTAGAATTTGGAAAAAGTAATAAATTGCAAAATATCGCAGAATATCGCAATATTTTTTCAATCGCGATAATATTGTATCGTGGCACAAGTATTGTGATAAAATCATATTGTGGGACCTCTGGTGATTCCCACCCTTAGATTATATTATATGTTTTTTCCTTTTTTCTCTTTTTTGTTAGTATAACAAATACGTTGCATTGTTGCTATACAAAAGAATGGCATATAGTAGGGCTACCTTGTATTCATGTTGATTGTAGGCCTCCTGTTGCACCTACAGTACCAGCCCAGAATGGCCTATAAAGAAGACGAGAGAGAGAGAGAGAGAGAGAGAGAGAGCGAGATAGGGAGGGGGGAAGATAAGCAGAGGAGAAAGTGTTTATCCGCCCGCTGAGTGGGAGTGGTGTCGAGGAAGGAAAGTAAATGAAAGCAACATTACACTGCAGTGGGAACGGCCGGCACGCGCGGCCCAACAAGTGTGCGCTTGCGCACGAGTTCATCCGCGGTGGCGCAAAGGCCCGGGTCACACCCCCCCCCCCCCCCCACTCCCCCCTTCCTCCCCTTCATGCGATTTCGGACGTCGTGCGTGGTGTGCGTCTGAGATTCTGTTGATGGCATGCGCCAGCGCGCATATAGTGTGTGGATATAACCTTGGACTCTCAGAGCGCACAGGGAGTGATTGGAGTCTCCGGTAAAAAGTTTCCACTGCAAGAGAAACGGAGGAGCGAAACGGAAGAAAAATAAAATAGAAATAAGAAATAGAGGGACAAGGACTTCAACATTCCCCACTCACCCGCCCATTAGAAAGCGTGTGGATTAATCCGACCCGAGATGCCTTCGGTGCCCGGCGCTCCACTGAACGCCAGTATGAGCCGAGACAACCCAGGATAACCTAGTGCTTTACCGGCTATTTTATCGAGAATTGCGGACGCGTGAAGGAATTTTCTTTTAGGAGATGAAGAAGCGGTAAATGGGCTACATACGCATTTCTCGGAGGTTCACATGTAAGATAGTCTCGGACGCTGGACAACGAACAACGACTTAACTCCTGGAGAAGAGTGTTGGCGCGCACAGTTGGATTGGGACGACGCACCTCAAGATTGTGTGTGCCAATTTGTGTGTGTGTGTGCGTGTATCTGGGTTTGGGACGGCACACTTTGGGACGCGAGAAGACGCATGTCGAATGGGCGTAGCGGAGCAAAGTTTTTTATATATTCCTGTCCCGTGCAGAGTATTATACCGGCGCAAACAGGTGGGTGAACTCACAACAATCTCTTTCTCTCTCTCTCTCTCTCTCTCTCTCTCTCTCTCTTACACTCTCTCGCATGCAAGTTATGCTATCACAGTATTATCTTTCATAACATGATGTGTGCTCAAGTGTGTGTGTGTATTGTTTTAAACTGCATTTCGTTTTTTTTTTTTTTTTGGCTATTAAAACGCTATTTCATTCATCCAGTCAGGTAACATCCCCCACTTTGTTCCAAGAAACTTAATCAACAGATAGGCAAAGGGTCCATTGGAGTGAGAATGGGTTCCTGACTGCAGGGGTAGCCATCTTTGTAGTTCAAATTAAATATTCTTCAGTGAACACTAATTGAATAAACCATCAAACGCCACAAATAAGGTATTGTGAGATTAGATAAGAAGATATGACTGTTAAGCACAACTGTAGCTTTCAAATTGCAATTGTCATTATGTCAAGTTAAAATAACACTAAATTCAAGTTCAAATGACAAATATTTAAAATAGTCTATAAATGGCAAATATTTCAAGATGGAATTACAAATGTTTCTTTTTACAGCGTGTGCCGACTTTTGAGAGGACAAAAGAGGGGACTCTCTGGACGACCTACAGGGCTACAGGGCTGGCAGGGCCCCTACACGGGGAATAGGGAATACACTGACATTAAATCATCTGCTGGCATATTTTGGCAGAGGCCAGAGGTTCTCAGCAGCAGCAGACACCATCCTGGAACCACGCTGCCCCCCCCCCCCTCTTCTTTCCACTCCCCAGTGTGTGTGTTTATGTGTGTGGCTCAGGCTAGCAACTATTAGCTTTAGCAGTTTAGCAGTTTGCAGCTAGTGACTAGCTGATAGCATTTAAGGCCTAGCAGGTAGCAGCCAACAGCTAGTGGCTAGCTGATAGTGTATAGCGGCTAGTGGGTAGGGGCCAATAGCTAGTAGCTAGCTGATAGCATATAAAGCCTAGCAGGTAGCAGCCAACAGCTAGTAGCTAGCTGATAGCATATAAAGCCTAGCAGGTAGTAGCCAACAGCTAGTGGCTAGCTGATAGCTGATAGCATATAAGGACTAGCAGGTAACGGATAACAGCTAGTGGCTAGCTGATAGTGTATAGCAGCTAGTGGGTAGAGGCCAACAGCTAGTAGCTAGCTAATAGTGTATAGCGGCTAACAGGTAGCGGCTAGTGGCTAGTAAATAGCATATAGCGGCTAACAGGTAGCGGCTAGTGGCTAGTAAATAGCGACTAGCAGCTAACAGCTAAAGGCTATCAGCGCCACGGCGGGCCTCCTCCCTGGGGGGGCGTGGCAGCGATGGTCACAGTGCATGACCCCGTCCTGTCGCTACTGCTGCTGGTGCTCCTGATCCTTTTGACGTCCCCGGGCGGCACGCTGGCAGAGGCCCCTCCCCGGGGAGGCCGCTCGGCCACGGCGCCGGTGGGGCCCCCGGGGGCCTGGGCCCAGAGGTCTCCCCAGACTCTCGGTGAGAAATAGGGGGGATGGACGGATGGACATACGGGTTCAGTCCCCTACTTCTCCTTGTGATATTATTTGTTATATCATATGTTATATGAAAGCATCTGCTAAATTATGTAGTGGTGTACGGTGTTCACCTAATTAACAGCTGGGAAGTTACACTTTTACAGCGCACAGTGTAAAACTGAATCCCGATAGCTATTAATTAAGTGAACAAATACACTGTAACATTTACAGTGTATTTGTAATTCTGATGTTATTATGGTGTCTTCCTCAGCTATTCATCCCAGAGACCTCCGGCAGAAGAGAGAGTTTCTGAAATACCTGACAGGCAAGACATTCAGTAACATATGGCAACATACAGTAACAAATTATGATACAATGCTATAGATATAGCTAACACTCTCTTTCTCCCATATATATATATATTCTCACAATATACTGTATACTATGGGTCGGGACCCACAGGGGTTACGGAGAGGGAGTGAGTGGGTCATGGAAAATTGCAAGAGGCCATTGAATGAATGAAGAATATCAATGAAAGTCTTCCACTTCCACTTTACTTTAGTGCTGTTCCCATAGCCCACTAGCCTATATAGGTTGTTCCACTCATTGATCGTGAGTAAGGTTGTGGCAAAATAGCTTACTTGTTCCTGATTGGATGAAATCCTATTTAGCCGTGTGCACACCATAGATTCTGGAGCACACTGCTCATAAATAGAGAGTACTGCACATACTAACATCATGTAAACATAATGTAACTGGTGTGTGTGCGTGTGTGTGTTTGTGTGTGTGTGTCTGCGTGTGTGTGTGTTTGTGTGTGTGTGTGTGTGTGTATTCCTATATGTGTTTCCCAGGTCCACTATACTTCAATCCAAAGTGCAGGAAAGACTTCTATAGACTATACCACAACACCAGAGAATGTACTGTACCTGCCTGTGAGTACTCTGGCACACCTTTGAAGGGCATGTCTTAAGAGGTTGTCGGCACGACTCCCATATTGCTGGCCTTCCGTGGCACATACACACACATGCCCTGGCATATATCTCTGCTGGCTGCTATGACCGAGCAAGATAAGACCTGTTTAAACAGACACACACACACACACACACAACCCTACTGTTTGTGTGCGTGTATTCTTACCACACACACACACGCACGCACACACACACACACACACACACACAACCATACTGTTTGTGTGCATGCATTCAAACTGAGCACACACACACACACACACACCAAGATCAAACATCAAACAACATGCATGATTTCTGATGAGGCGGTGTGATGTGTGTGTGTGCGTGTGTGTGCGTGCGTGCGTGTGTGCTTGCGTGTGTGCTTTGACACTGAAACATCGTATTTAACAAGACAAGGTTGTTAGAGCTGCCTATTGCATTCTTTATCTGATTTGTCATCAATACAGTTTATGCTTCTGAGGTTCATTATATCTACAGTGCTATTTTATATTTTTATCTGATCTATTCGTGTTTCACTGTAAGTCATAATGCCATTTACTCTTATTTCAGACTTTTATTAACAGATATGTTTCGCTCCGGATAAGCGGATGGATATAACTAGGCCTAGCATTATTTTTACCTTTGCTATTCAGTCACTTTTTCTGCAGTGTGTAAATATATTGTGTGTGTATTATGAATCATTGGTCTCCACACAGCTAAAAATGAGACTCCCTTAGTTGAATCTAGTTTTATCCATGAAATGAATGAATAGCCTTGGGATGCAAATGTATCATCCACAGGCGTAAAAACCACAGAGAACAAAGACATCTCTGTGGAAAAGCTGCTGCTCCAGGTGTTATTTCCCAGATGGTCGGTCTGTGGCTCACCTCAGGAGCCTCCTGACGTTGACTGTTTGCCTAATTTGTGTACCGATTGTTTTCCGTAACTGGTGTACCGTTTGCCTATCGTTTGTTTTGCGTAAATGTACCGTATGGTTAACTTGTGTAACATTTGTTTTGCGTTACTGGTGTACCATTTGGCTAACTTGTGTACCGATTGTTTTGGCTAGCTGATAGACAAGTTTTGCCAAACTGGTGTACTTGTGTTGGCTAACTAGTGTAGGCCTACTTTTGTTTTGGCCAACTTGTGTACTGTTTGGCTAACTAGTGTACTGTTTGGCTAACTTGTCTCCATAGATTATAAGAGGTGCGCCCGTCTGCTAACAAGACTTGCAGGCAGCCCCCGCTGTACTGAGCGCTAGACCAACTGATAGACTGACATACGCCAACTGACTGACTGGTAAGAGGCCTCTTCTGTCATTTCCTCTCTTCTCCATCATTAGTCTACCCTATATTGTCTGTTTGGAAGACACTGTTGCCATTAACATTTATACACTTGTTTTTAATATTGCTTGCAATAAAGTCAGAATAAAAAAATCACATTATGTTCAGAAAATAGCTTCCAAAGAATTATTAAAAACAAGAATGCTGACTTTACTGTAAAGGTTGAAAATAGTTCAAGAGAAGAGAATAGGTAGAGATTTACAGGAAGAGTAACATTTAACACTTCTAGTCGTGTTAGGGCTCAAATGACATTTAAGTTTAAATGTATCTGTGAAATTTCACCGCACTCTGGTCATACTTTGCGAACAGGTCTTCATTCGGTTTAGTTTGTCCATATAAATCCCACGGACATGGCTAATGGTGATCTATTCTTGCTCAACTCAAGGGCAGTCCCACCACAATACCAATGACTGTGTAAACAGAATAAAATGCATCACTCATGCTTTCATGGGTAAATAAGGTTAAGATGAGGTTAAAGGTCACACGAGCCAAAAAAGTTCACAATGGATACTGTGAGCTGGCGCTCCTCTACTGTAACAACAGCATCTACTCTAACAAAGACCACATCATTGCTGAAACCACTTAAACCGTAAAAGGGGAATTTCGTCCAACCTCAACTTCATACAGACCTTTCCGACTCGGGCTGTAAGACGCGCCCAAAATGGTTAGTGTTGCTAATGTCCAACAAACTTTTGTAGCTTGTGGGACATTCTATGATATTCTCTCATATTCCTAGTAATATTGCAGTGTGCTTTTTGGCAAATTAGTCTACCTTGTCAAACAGCATTCTACAGATTGACATCAACTTCTTTAGTCAAGGATATACTGTACCGTATAGATCCAACACTGACTGTAATGTGTATTGTGGCCAGGACAGAATAAGTACAAAGCAGCTACAACAGCTACTGTAAGTACGTAGCCAGTAACGGTACTAAAAACAAATGCATATTTCTTTGCTATCTTACTGTAGGCCTACCATAAGAATAAAGCTGTGTGTTTGTTGATGTTTTATAAGGGTGCCAAAGCAATTATTTAGCATTATAGTGCCCTGTTTTGTTTTTACACGTTACGCGATTTGGGATAATTCGTAGTCTGACTAATAACTGCTAACAATTAGCTTTCTTTGTGGGACATCAGGCGTTGCTAAGGAAAATCAGGTAATCTGATTTGTTATTTTTCACGCATGATGGACAGGTCCGAAAGGTCTCTAATCTTGTTAACAAATATAATGTAGAAAATGTTCAGAAAAACAAGTTTTGGAGGTTTACATGATGCTTTTTTAAATTACACAATTGTTTTGAATTACTATTTAAGTAGGCTTGAGCGAAGCGACTATAAAATGTACTGTTCAATATTGGCTAGAAATAATCATCATATTTGGGTAACATGGGAAAATTAGGTCCATGTCAAAATTGGCTGAACTCTCCTTTAAATCCCAGGATTAAGCATTACATCATTTAACCAATGACAAATTACAAATTTGTCCAAAGAGGAAGGTAATTGACAAACACTACTGAGATAAAAAAAACCTGCACTGTCTCTGTTTATAGTATTCCTTGACGCCATTGTACATATTTGGATTGTGGCAGCCTAAATAATTAGGACATGACATTCCAGGGACAAGAATGAATAGCTTTATCTGTTAGGTGACCAAACACCATAATTCTACAGATACAGAGACAAGCTATACTTAGCCGGTATTGATGTTAAATCTGATGCCAAGCAAATTTAGCATCTACCCCCGCTGCAAATGATTGTGTTTTCCATCTTAACCCAAACCTCATAAGTGTTCATTCTATCTTAGGGTTAGGGTAACTTTATATATTCCTGTGTACAATGTTAGATGTCCTTGAGTGTTTGGAAATGCATCCTGAAATTAAATGTATTATTATTATTATTATTATTATTATTATTTAAGTTAACACACAACTGCTGTACGTGTTGTGTGAGTATGCAATTGATCAGACACTTGGGTTCGGTAACACACTCTCTCACACACCTTTTTGTATTTTCTCTCTGTCATGCTCTAATGCCATGAATGAAATAGCAGTTATTGTTGCCAGGGCAATCGCATAAACACCTTGCATAGTACAGCGTTAAGCAAACCACCATCCCAGAATGCCCTCTTTCTGTTTTATAAGAATCTTTCTTTCTATTTGACTCGAGACCAAAGACTCTCTTTCTTCCCTCAGGTACACAAACAGTGGATTCTTGTGTTTCTCCTTGGAGGAAGCTTCCGGTTTATCTCAAGGCAATGGCTCGTGGGAGGAGCTTTAATCCCAGACTGACCAATCAGTGTTGTTCATCTTCTCGGCAATCTCCACCAAAACACTTCTGTTCCGTTCTGCTCATCTAGCTCGTTGCTAAGATTAACAAACGAATATTATACATATCAACGAAAAGATCCTCTACATGTGAACCCTGTTCTGTGGTCATTGATTCCTTTGCTTTGAAAGGTGCTTGGTTTCTCTGTGTGACGGCCCTGCCATGTTTTAACAGGCCTATGATTGTTTTCCCCTTATTGGCTAGATAGGCCCTAATTATGCTAAAGAAGTGCACCTGGGCATGTCACTTATATAGGTGTGTTGCAGCACACCCTCCTGGCAGCACACGTGCCATTTGTTGTTTGGTTTGTTTCTTCGTTAAGTTAGCACGCAACACGCACCATTTATGTTCAGTGCATACACCTACAGACATTCACACCTCATCGCATGTTATTCTGTCAGTTTGTTTAGAGTTTTGTGTTTGTTTAGTTTACGGTCCTTGAGCCAGGTTGTAACATGGGGGCTCGTCTGGGATGTTATGTGTGTGTTGGTGTGTGGTGTGCGCGTGCGTGTTTGTTGCAACAATGGACATTCCTTACTACAACAGCACTGCAGAGAGACCTAATAATCCTCGCAAAGGAATGTCATCAAGGGTATCATGGCTGTCATACTTAAGTAACCACAGCTGTCAAAAGTACTGTCCATAGAGCGTACAGTACGTACAAACAAAATGATTGCAATAAATAGGCCACAACTACGGTGAATGAGTGCAATACCCTTTCAACGTTTTTATCTGCCACCTCTGGATGGACAGAGTCACATGGACGTACGGAGGTCCTCCATCGCCTACTGGCGCCAAGAAGGGGAGTTCCTCCGTCGCATACCGGTCCGACTGGGAATAGGAGCTTAGCGGTGTTTGGACGCTTTTTATTTTCCTCTGCCTTGTTGTTGGACGTGGAATGTGCTGCCATGGTTACGTGACTTTGTATTAAGGACACTGGTGGTGATAATATTACTGTGTATTTATACGACGTCCCTTGCAACGTGTACGTGTGCGGGCATCCTAGCCAACATATCATGGCACCGACCTATGTATCTACCCAACATATCTACCTTCCTACCTAGTGTGCAATATGTAAATACTGTAAGAATAAACACGTGCTAGGTACCTACGAGTTGATATGACACACACACACACACACACACACACACACTTTTAAGGGCAATCATTCATGTGAAGTCAGGTGAGCTTGGTTGCTTCCGTGCTAGCGGGCGTGCTAGCGTGCGTGCTAGCGTGCGTGCTAGCATGCGTGCTAGCACGTGTCGGGGGAGTTTTGAAAGGGAAAGGCAAAGCGCACAGTTAGTTGCATGTGCACATGCGGTGACAGGGTGAGCCACATTGCAGCAGTGTTTACTTTGGCAGGCGGTTAGGGGAGTTTAACCCTCTCCTCTGGGACACCACGCTAGTATAGACGTGTTGGCCTGCATTTATATTGTAGAGGATTTCCTCACATTCACACACCGATGGTGGTGTGTGCCATGCAAGGCACCATCCAACCAATGGGAGAAGTTAGGTGTCTTGCTCAGGGACACATCAACTCTTACGCCCTTACATACTTTATGCATAGTAGCGTACCGTTGCAGTAAAAACGCATGCGTAAACGTGACCTGGCTGTACCTACGATAAAGCTGTGGTTCATTTTATTGGCGAAACTTGGACTCCTACTATATTATTAACCACATTTCCCCTGGAGGAATGTCAGTTTCATTCGGCTTTCATTACATTAGCTTACGAGGGAACATGGTTCCATTCAGCTTCTTTTAAATAATTTGTCGTCCCACTCTAACCACTGCACACTGTTTGTATTGCTTCATCTAGCTACCGCCGCTTAAACAAACGCTTAACTTCAATGTCATTGCATTTAGCCACCCTCACTGGCTGCTGATTGGGCTGCCATCCGGGGTGGAATATATTCCCAGGCTATAGTTTTCCCGACAAGCTCACTGTTTATGTTTTAAATACAAGGGTGTGGGCGCATGTCCATGTCTGCAGGGATAAGCAGAGCCATAGACGCTAAACAGGAAGTACAATTTAAATTGATTCCTATAGATACATAACTGCAACTATTGGTAATAAGTAGTGAATAAATGCATCGATTTACATTTACAATATAATCTATACGGCACTCAGTGTTTGCGGCTAACTTCCGGGAACTGTTTTGAGGTTCCACGATCCGCCATTGCTGTGAAGAAAAACGGTTCATTGGAGTGAACGGAGTTGACGCGACTCTCTTCTACATGGCTCAGGGGAGGAGAGAGGTGTGCGGAACAAGACAACAATGTTTTTTTTTTTTTTTCAACCAAGCGGGGAAACTGCGCGATTTGAGGAGTTCACATTTAATGGAGGACTTGAGTCCATACCACAGGCCTGTGCAAGATGAAAGCTACAGAAATGCTCAGTGTGTTTCTGTTTTCCTGCCATGTGGAAGACATATCCTTAATGGAAGAATTCCATTGTAGAGCTAAACAGTCAGTGTTATGGGACATGTTTTATAAACTGAAACTATGTGCAGTGCAACCACGCAAGTAAAACGATTAAACCGCTTTGAGTTTAATCGACGGCGGGCCCATTCTGTCTTGCCCGGTGACAAAGCTTATGTTTTTCCCACTTATTAGACGTGTCTCCTGTGTTTTTGTACCCGCCGATGAAGTCATTTGGTTATGCTTTCCACTTGTTTCGATAAAACACTAAAACACTTAAGAGGAAGAGAGAGAGGAAGATGTAAATGAATGGTTACGACTTGGTAAGATGACATATTTTAAACACTAACTTCACATCAATGCATTCAGTATTTAAGGGCTTATTGCTCTTTTGTAGCCTGTGGTTATGACCGCTCACATAACTAATATGTTAAGCTATACATCCGGGTGGTTGCGTGTGTGTGTATGTGTGTGTGTGTGTGTGCAGTACACATACACACACACACACACGTCTTTCTGTCTTGCCTTCATATAGCTGCAGTGGTAACAGTGAAAGAGAGAGAGAGTGTGTGTGTGCGCGCGCGTGTGTGTATCTGTGCGTGCATTTGTTTGTGTGTGTGTATCCTATGGAGAACTCCAACATTTAATGTTGAGCAGATCTGGTGTATGAACAATTGGGGGGGTGCCAAGATACACACAAACAAATGTTCGACATGCACATACAAATACGTATTTGGAAAGAAATGTGCAAGATATTTAAAGACATGCCATTTGCAATTATGATAATATCTTACTTTAGGGTAAAATAGATAATATAGTGTGTAATATATTACTTGTATGTTATATTTTAATAGCTATTTCAAACAAACGTTTGATTGCAAACGTTTTTTTTAAAGAGAATATTTTGGATGAATTACAGGCGGTCAAATATTGTAATTGAATGCAATAGACCCTTTCCAGATGTGTAAACACAGCCGAAGCTATACAATTAATTAGCATTGATAATTATTCACCATTGTTCCTAAATCCTTGTTTGTTCTGATGACTTGCCTTTTGTGTGTACATTTCGTTCAGAGAGTGTATTACTGGTATAAAAGCAGTTGTTCTGGAGACTGGCATTGTGTTGCTGTCTGCTGAACATGCAGAAGTATCCAGCCTGACACAAGAAATGTCTGGAACCCTGTAGGCAGCTTAAAACACTCACATGGAGCACATGACCGCATTAACACAGACACGCCACGCGTGCGCACACACACACACCAAGACCTACACTGTGATAGTTTTACTGCTTTTCTGCTTTATACATTGAGCCGTATATATATGGAATAGAACCCCTAACCTTTGCAGTATGGGAGCCTTGCTTTACCAACTGAAATGATTTGTGGTTCAACTTTACTGGGTTATTTTACATTGTTGTCTTTAGCTTTAGTAAAGTTGAAGGGTTCCCTGACCTGTACTTCACTGATGTGTGTGTGTGTACCTAATCATGTACTTCAGATTCACTTTAATGACAAAGGCTGCTACTTTTAGTAGTCCTCTCAAATAGACAGCGGTCACGACGACTGCCTAGTAAAATTAGCCTATCTCCTCTCGTCGGAGGGACATCATGCTAACTGGAGACAAATCACTACTTCTGCTATAGCTGAATAAGGATTAAAGAGAAGTGTGTGTGTGTGTGTGTGTGTCATCATGATGTCTTTAGTTAATTGAGACCCCCACCACCATTTTTCCCAACCCCCCCATGAGTCACCTACTGTAAGCATCACAATAGACCATGTCCTGTTCGACTTCTAATCCACAGTAGGGTTGTCGGGTCGTGTCCACGTGCATTGATCTGTGCACGTGAATACGGACGTTAAAATTAGCCTTTATCTGTTCTACAGTGTATCACGGTTGTTTATGCTAATGATTGATATGGTGATGTAGCATATCCAGTTTGGGCTCCATTAAGAAGCTCCAACTCTAGTCCAAAAGCACTACATGCATATTTACAGTGTTGTAATTCACATTATATTTACATTTACGGCATTTGGCAGACGCTTTTATCCAAAGCGACTTACATGTAGTACATTTGTCAGTAGTTAGACAGGTCATATACCAGCAATTATAAGCAAACAATATTTTAAATAGAACAAATGCAGCATAATGTCATCATACACGGTACCACATAATCAACCATATAAAACACAATAGGTAATGGCCTAGCTAATAAAGTGCTTACATTTTTCTTTCTTTTAAAATAGAGAGATAAGAGCATGAGAAGTAATTGCAAGACTTAAGAGCATGATAAGTTAAAAAGGGGTTACAAAGATGACACTCTTAGATAGGAGAGAGTGCTAAAAGGTGGCGAGGTCGCTGGTCAAGGTACCAAGGTGGATTGTGAAGAGATGTCTTGAGTCTCTTACGGAATATGGGTAGTGTTTCCGCAGTTCTAACTCTTGCTGAAAACTTGTTCCACCACTGTGGTACCATTTGAATGTAAAGATGAGGTAAGCGATTATAATTCAATACACTTGTTTGCCAAATTCAATGAATATCTCCTCACGGTATACTAGCTGTCTGCTCTGTGTGCACTGCAAAGTAATCCGAAGTTTCTACACCGCTCTGGCTCTGTGAATAGCAACATGAAGTGGTGCAGACCGCACGGCACAAGACTGTCCCACTGTCACAGCTTTGGCAATTTGATTGAGTTCAAATACGAAGATTCATTCATTGCCTTACCGTATACCTTTAAATCTATTTACTGCTTAGTTTCATCTTTTAATCTTGTTTTGCAAATGAAAATCCTAAATAAAACACTTTACACACACAAGTACGTGTGTGTGTGTGTGTGTGGTACAAATCTGTAAAGGTTTATACTGTATCAGCAACTTGCAAGTTGATTCAGGCTACAGACTTGTGTGTAAAGGTGGTAACCTGTTTGAAGTCACACAGATGCTTGTTTTGATTCGGATCACTTACCACATCACAATAGCTGTTATGTTGTGGGAAATATTCATCATTACGAAATAAATAACTAAGGGGTTTAAAAACATTTAAACTTATTTCTGTATTGGAGATTTTCATCTGCTGTGCCACAGTAGCACATTTTGTATTAAATGTGTATACAGTGTTCGCGAACAAAATAAAAACCGTAAGTGAACAAACGAACTGGAAAATAACAACAACACAAGTCACCTTGGTGTTTGGTGATTTGCCAGACCATAAGTGTTCCAGTGTGTCTTGTGATGTTGATTCAGTCTAGTCTCTCTCTCTCTCTCTCTCTCTCTCTCTCTCTCTTTCTTTTTCTCTGTGTGGCACAAGGGCTGTGTTTGAAACATATCTCATCAAAACCTAATCTCACCAAAAGCTCTCAGCAGGTTCTGTGTTGTATACACATGCACACCTCCAAGTATGACCTATGGACTGCACTGGGCAGCCTTTATGGTCAGTTGCAGAACCGAGGAGAGGAGAGGAGAGGCGGGGATGTAGGAGAATAGACAAGAAGGCAGGGGTGGAGAGTGTCGTTTGCTGAAGATGTGCGAATGTGACAGGACAGCAAGTCAAGTTTATTTATATAGCCCTTGATTACATTAAAGTCTCAAAGGGCATTTCACGTGGAAGCGACATTACCTGTTTCTTCCACCGGACAAGGAAAACCATGTAGCGTGTATCTGTGTACAGTATAGTGGATATGTTTTATTACTGTGGACACACACACGCACACACACGCACACACACAGACAAGCACTGTAGTCTCAGACACAGACCATGTGACCACAGTACATTCACCAACCAATAACGTAAACCAAATCAACACATTGAGAGAGGGAGAGATAACACCTGTGTTTGATCGCTTCATGATGGCCGTTCATCAGCATTGTAATTGATACATATGTCTTGGACTTGCATGTAGCTTTGTATACAACAGGTCTCACACACACACATACAAACACACACGCACACTGAGCATTCACCTGTTTGTCAGGATTCTGTGAGTCTTTTTACAGGTGTTAATGCACATTTACTTTTTATTCTGTTATGTTGTGTAATACTTTAAATTTTGTCAAAGTCTAAAACAGTATTAATGAAGTCCTGGTGATAGTGACGTTAATAATCTACTAATAATGTTATTCTGATATGGTAACTAATGTTATTGCTTTGCTATTTTAGGACGTTTTCCAGTCTTTAAACTCAGAGAAAAACAAAAATGGCGGTGTGCAGCTTTCAATGTCATGTTTTAAACTATATTATGATAAATACATTTACAAATACCAGTTCCAAAGGGGACAAACCGACTTATATTTTATTTGCCACATTTGTTCTTCTTCGTTCGTTCGTTGTTTCACATGCATGGAGTCAGTTTGTGATTCGTAGGGTCCAGGCCCAAACCACGCTAGTTGAAAATGGGCTGTGAACCCCCGACCCGCTGTCAGATTCTGTCAAACAGTGAGTAAATCTAACTATTCTGGACCAGTCTCAGGGACCACCAGGATGGGACATAAACACAGTGGCCCAGATGCCTCTCCAGAGCCATTGGATATCACACACACACAGACGCACAGGCTAGTATCCAGCGTGAATGCATTAGCGAGCAGAGACAAACTGCTGAATTTGGTTGGAGTACAGTCAGTGTTTATCTAGTGGGCTATTTAAAGAACGCAAAGAGGGACAGATGCAGGCAAGACAAGGAAAGAGAGGGAACAAAAAGGGATGGATGTGAAAAGGCAAAGGTTAAAGATGATACAGGAATGAGGACTAAAAGGAGGGATGGGAGCAGAAGGAAGACAAGTGGTTGAAAGTGAATTGATGGAAAATTAGAAAAAGAAAACAACTGAAAGATGAAGAGGAGATGAGGGGAGAGTGTGGAGATGGTTATTAGCAACCAACATCTCTTTTGAGGCACACCCCGCACAAGCTAGCTCTCAATATTTTTAAACCTAATCAATTATTCATTTGTAAAATGAGAATGTGATGAAAACTATTTGCAGGCAGGCTAGACAATCTATTTCAGATATTAACCTCAACCCTAAGGAATAAAATTTTTTAAATGTAAATGTTTACTTTTTATATATTTTTTTTTTTTTTGTTTTGTTTTTTTATACTTCCCTGTGGTTTGTGCCCAACCCTTTGGTGGCAGACAGTACTAATCAGACTTTGTACAAACATGGAAACGTTTTAATGGCGCCTGTCTTACATAAACTTTTCATTCTTTTTTAATTTCACCACATCGTCAACACTTGCCAGCTCAGACACGACCTGATCTCACCTGGCTTCATTCCACGTCTCGGGACCGCGCCCAGCTGACAGACTATACCACGCGCGAACGCGCAGCGGGTCCTGACTATGGAAAGCGAGCAGACGTGGGTTGTCCGGGTCGCTGCCTGTCGCAGAAAGGACGGTGCCGTGGAGGAGAGCATACTATTGTGTGTTTCAACCGGTTTAAATCAACCCGCTTCGCTAAACTTGAACCATATTAAGAAATTTACATAAACTTTTTACTGCGGGACGGGTGCGCAACTGGTCAAGGCAGCGCGCACGACAGTCCACGCAACAGGTGCGACCTGCATCGGATCGGAACGCACCGGAATGT
This sequence comes from Speoplatyrhinus poulsoni, assembly GCA_025447795.1. Taxonomy (NCBI): domain Eukaryota; kingdom Metazoa; phylum Chordata; class Actinopteri; order Percopsiformes; family Amblyopsidae; genus Speoplatyrhinus; species Speoplatyrhinus poulsoni. The sequence continues at coordinate 18,924 of JAOEGT010042564.1, read as the reverse complement.
ACCTACCTGACAGGTATTGTCGACTAGTAACCCGCTGACATCTCCTCCATTTTCCCGTCGAGAGTAAGTAACAAACAACAATTCAAGCGTTTAAAATGTATTGATCTGTTTTTTTGTTACCGTGTCACCACCAGCACAATAACTGCCCGCTCTCATTTAATTCCGCTTCTCTCTGTCTAGGCTACGTGTTTATGTGCGCGCTGGGGGGGGGAGGGGGGGCTCGCCCATTCTCACACTGAGAATGGACCATGGTGTTCCAAACACCATGGTCACCATGGTCACAACACCATGGTGTTCCAAACACCATTGTATGAAACACCATGTCGTTATTTATTAATTTATATGTCGCCTGTGCGTGCGTGCGTGCGTGCTATACAATGTAGAATACAGCAGGCCTACATGTTCTTATGAAGTTGACCAAGAGTAGGAGCCAATTATGCTAATTGGTTAACTCACTGTTACAGACGCATCTTGTTTTCAGTGTTTAACATACAGCCTACACAGTAAAAGGCTGTATAGGCAGACAGACAGGGAGAACTCATGTGACGCAACAATCGGAGTGCCCGTTCAACAGCACATAATCTTTAATTGAATACGACATAATTAGTATCTTAGTAGTATATTAGTGCTGCTCGCCCTCTGACCGTAGGCCTGCTGTGAATGAATCTTGACGCTGTCTTGTTAGCTCTGGCTAACAACGCCCTGCTGTTCCCTCTGTAATTAGCCTTGGCCTAATTGGTTAGTCAATTAGTGCAAAATTAGCAGGGTAGACCGAAGCCGTTGGCACGACAACCGAGTTTACGGCACGCTGCGGTAACAGTGTGGCGCTGTAGCTGATGCGTCCTTCGTGCTTCTGCAGAAGGAATGCGGGCAGTGAGATAATTGAAAACAATTATTCGTAACATTAGCAGTAATTCAGGCCCTTTAGGAAGCCATGTGTTATATTTACACCTTTACATCAGCTGTGCTGGCAGATCCCTCGATCATCCTTTCCTGATGACCCACACAGCCCAAACCCACGTCTATTTTGGGAGCCTGTTAATCACTTCACGTCGGCATACAGTATGGCTGACTCACCTGTGTTTGTGGTGGAGAGAGTAATTCCATTCTCCAAACCTTTCGTGATAGTTGCGAGAGGACCCTTCAGACACTTTGTTTGGACCTCACCTGCGCAGTGCAGCCATTCTGCTCTTCCAACATTTTTAATAATACTACAAATAATTGGCTTGATGACACATATCATGTGCTTTTTGAAAGGCACAAGGTCAAAATCTTTGGAAGGTTTGAATGTTTAAAATACTACTCTAACTCAAGGGGAGACGCTCATTGTTTGCACATTGTTTTGAAATGGTAGAACATAATATAGGTTATTTTTTTTACTATGCAATGTTTTAGACCAAACACAGGTTTTGAATTCAGTATAATTAGTTAGAAACGCAATAGACACAGTCAGCTATCAGTGAGTGAAATGCTCTGTGGGAATATGTGCTCTGGTACCCGAAGGTTTTGACCAATCAGGGCCTTGAATACTTAATGGTATTTTTACGAACAAGTATTCGAATACTCTTTCTCAAAAACATCATTAAAAACACTAGCATATACCTCCTGTATTGGCCAATAAGAGTGTGCGTTGAATAAATAGCCTCGCTCTCTTGTTACAGAGCCAATTGCAATCACTCGTGTTGATGACACATTGTAAGGCAGGCAAATATATTTCAACATGTGGGTTTATATGGAGACAGTAGGGAGTAATGGGAAAACATGCATGCATAATGTGAAAAGCAAATGCTCGAATCCAAATATTTAAATCGAATACATACCCAACGAACAAATACCTGAATAATCGAATATTTGGGGCCAGCATTATTGTTGTTGTTTTATTTGGAGGGGGTGGGTCGATATTTGGACATTTAATCACTGTGGGCGACATACCAGAACTTTTCCACTCAGTATTTCTGCCAAGGCTTTAACTAAGACTATGTTAACATACAGTAATAACCATGTACTGTATGCTCAGACACATTGTCGTTAGGTTTTTATTTTTTATTAATGAGTTAACAATCAATGTCTAGTAAATGCTACTGTTTGTTTATTGACTTGTCATAAAGTGTGAAGTGGTGTCTAATGAAGGAAGCGTGCTGGCAGACAGGTTAACAGGCCTGACGGTGGCTTGTACTTACTACCCTCTACCGGCCTCTGACTAACACGCCTTCATTGTTGTGTGGAATGGTTGGATATGAACCACTAGACTGAATCCACAGTAAACAACATTGCACTGTTAATTAAAGTACCGTTACCGGGGAAGACCTGCGGTTTTAGTAGTACTGTTTCCGAAATCCAGGTACCGGTTAATGATTCACGCTGCTGACCTCAGCAACAGGTTTCAGATATCTGTAAGTGACAAGTGTGTGTGTGTGTGTTACTGTGCAGTGAACAACCCTATTCCAACTAACCTGAAGTCAGAGGCTAAGAAAGTAGCCAAGATCCTGCGAGAGTTCACCGAGATTGGCAACCGCAATGGCCCTGACAAACTCATACCTGGTAGAGTGGGTGTTTGTGTATGTGTCTGCATCTTTCCTTTGCCCTGGATGAATTGTAAATAGATCACACTGAGTGTGTGTGTGTGCACGTGTAGCCCATGTGATAGCCAAGGCCCAGGGTTTGGCTGTACTCACTGTCATCAAGGCTGGCTTCATGGTGACCGCTCGTGGAGGAAGTGGAATTGTGATCGCCCGTCTTGCAGATGGACGTAAGTGTCTGTCTGTCTGTCTGTGTGCATGTGTGCCTCTGTCTGTGTCTCTGTCCACCTGCCTGCTCATTTTAAGGTTGGCCCTTTACGTTGGTTGAGGTCCGGCGTGCGGTGCCTTGCTCTAGGGCAGTTGTACTTAAAGTTGGAGTCGAGACCTTCTGAGGGGGTCACGAGACATGGAGGAGAGGGTCACAAGATGATTTTCAGATATGAAATAACATATTAGCATATTTAAGATGTAATTGTTAGTAGCAGCACATCTTATAAATTACACTGATTCTGCTACTAGCCTAATGTATTAAAATACAATCAGATAATTTCATGGCTGTTCGGCTTCTACCACCTCTGGGGATAGCGGAGGGGTCGCGGGCTGAAAGGTTTGGGAACCCCAGCTCAGGGGCATTTAGAAACCCACGATGGATATGCAACCAAGCGGCAAGTTCACACGCAAGTCTTGGTCTCACTAACGTGTGTGTGTGTGCGTGCGTGCGTGCGTGCGCGTGTGCGTGCGTGCGTGCGTGCGTGTGTGTGTGTGTGTGCGCGTGCTGTAGGTTGGTCAGCACCCTCTGCCATTGGTATTGCGGGTCTAGGCGGAGGATTTGAGATTGGAGTTGAGGTAAGTTGAGACGCCACGCACTCAACACAAGTGTGTTGTGTGTTGCACGTGTCCACAAACACACACGCAATCATCGCCGGGCTGTGCAAAACACATAAACACACACACACAACTTTTGCTCTTGAATGCCACACTGGTGATTGTCATAAGCCTGTGTGTGTGCGCACGTGAGTGAGAGACAGGCTGACAAATAGCTAGAGTTGATAAAGATCATAACAAAACACACACACAGAGAATGAAAGCTGCTTTGTTTCTCCCCGTTAACGAAGTTTATTAATGGCTGACAGATTCTCTCTCTCTCTCTCTCTCTCTCTCTCTCTCTCTCTCTCTCTCTCTCTCTCTCAAGAACGTACATGTGTGTACTCTACACCTATACTGTGTGTGTGCGAGCGTGCAGGTGTCGGACCTTGTGATCATCCTGAACCAGAGGAGAGCGGTGGAGGCCTTCACTAAGGGGGGCAACCTGACCCTGGGAGGTAACTGTACCGTGGCTGTGGGACCACTGGGGAGGTCAGTGCACACACACACACACACACTCACGTGTGTGACGCAAGAGCACGCACGCTCACACACACACACACACACACACCAGTTTGCCGGTGTGCGCTGAGTCATCTAATGGTACGAAGGCTCTCCTCAGCCAGCCGTCGGCATGCTAGAGAGAGGGGAGTGCGTTTTGCTCCAGGCATCTCTCCTCCCCCCCCCGTAAACAACAGTTAATCCGCTGTGGCGCACACTTACAGACTATTCCTTCTTTCTTGTTTTTTAGCACATGGTCAGTTATGGTGTGTAAATTATATGATTTCACAGGCTGCGTGTGTGTGCGCGCTAAATAGTTAAGTGGCAGTTCTGGTGTCTTCGATCTGATCAGTTTGTCTGCCAGTCTGTCTGCCTGTGTGTGTGTGTCTGTCTGTCTGGTACCCAGACTCTGGGTGAATGTCGTCTCTCGCCTCATGCACCTGGCACCTCCATACACTGTCCAGTAGCGAGATGCACCGATTGATCAGCAGCACTCCAATACGACATCAGTGGTCCGATTGTTCTTTCTAATGGCCGATACAGGGAACAGATCTTTGTTGTCAATAAAATGGCTGTAAATTCACCAGTGATTTAGTATTCTCTTGATTTCATGCACATACTTATATTAAAAGTATATCTTAAATTGTAAATATGTATATAAATCGGTATCTGCCAAAATAAACACAAAAACAGATGCATCACTAATGTGACCACAAGACCTGTGTGACGGTCCTCTGCGTGTGTGTGTGCGCGCGCGCGCGCATCAGGAACTTGGAGGCTGACGTGGCTCTGCGCAGCACGGCAGCAGTATTTACCTACTGTAAGTCCAGGGGCCTGTTTGCTGGGATCTCCTTCGAGGGATCCTACCTCATAGAGCGCAAAGACACCAACCGCAAGTATGTGGTCTGCTGCCTCTCTGTCTGTAACTGCCTGTCTGTAACTGTCTGTCTGCCTGTTACCGCCTGTCTGTCTGCCTGTCAGTCTGTTACCGCCTGTCTGTCTGTTGGTCTGTAACTGTTACCTTCTGCCTGTCTGTTACCTTCTGTCTGTCTAACTGTCTGTTACCTTCTGCCTGTCTGTCTAACCGTCTGTAAACTGTCCATGTATCAACTCTGTTGTTTGTACTTTGAACTTATTATAAACATATAGAACTTGAAGTTCTTGTTTGTATGCCAAATAATAGATGGTATATTATAAGTAGTACTTGCTGTTTTGTAGTAAACTGAAGTACGGCATACTGACAGTAGGGGTTGCCACTGCACAATAAACGGGTGCATTCAGGATCAGGGGTCGTCTAAACTCCTGCCTTTGGCAGGTTCTACTCCCAGGACATCCGTGCGTCGGCCATCTTGAACGGGGACGTGGAGCCGCCCCCGGAAGCCTACGACCTCTACCACATCCTTGAGGCCTACACCGAGGCCTACACCACCGACTGGACCAGCAAGAACCTCAAATCCAAGGTGCACACACACACAAAGACAGACTAATACGATCTGTGTCCACACATTACACTACGGCTGAAAGATGTGGGGAAAATATCTATTTGCAATTTCATTTGCTATATATTTTAATAGTTTGTGATATTTTAAGTCAGTCTTTAGTATTTTAAAGTGACGATCGAGCATTCCTACATGAGACCATCAAAAGCTTTATTGTTCTACTGTATATTCTAATGCAGAAACGAGAACTCGAGTAATTTGCACAAATGATGAGACCGTGTCAAGTCAAATACTGCCTCAGGGACTCCGGGAGCATCATGTATTTGAATCTGACTTTGATTCTGGCTTTTTTGATATTGCTTTTAAAGCAAACTTTGTTCTCTGTCGAACAATTCCTTAACTTTAGCCTACCGTATAGGCAAGGCCAGGCTATTGTCACCGGCCATGTCTTGCCCAGGCCCTCCACGTCCACCTGATGGAGTCAGCGGAGGACAACATGTCCATGAACGCTTTTCATCTCCTGTACAGTACATACGGTCAACCTTGAGGCATTTCTGATTGGTGAGCATGCCTGGTGGGCTTACTGTACAGGACGAGCACTGCACTTCATGTTGGATAGGAGGACGGCATGAATTTGTACATGTAACCCGTTGACGCTACAGTTTAAACCCTAGGACAGACGCGCCGTGTCTAATCAATCACATACCTTTGCGCTGTGCAAATCGCGGCGTTTATGATCGCAACGATTGACCGCAACGATTAATCGTTCATCCTGACTGTACACTGGTTGAATGTCCATCAGTGCGTACTACTATATAGGCCGTGTGTGTGTGTGTGTGTGTGTGTATATCATGGATCTTGGCTAAGCTGCCCTGTCTGTCTCCCCCTCCCCCCAGTTGTCCAGTGCTCCCTCTCGGCCCCGGGCTCCAGCCCCCAGCAGGCTTGCCAGTGTACGACAGAATGAGCCTGGTAACGCGTGCACACACACACACACATACTGTATATATGCATGCGCACACACACTCCACACATATGCAGAAATGCGCACACACACACACAGTATTTTAATGCATGCATGTGCACACACATGCACACACATGCATACAAAAGGATACACGTGAGCGGGTTCTCATACATGCGTGTTTGTGTGTCTGTCTGCAGGCAAATCCTCCCTCTACCCAGAAGTGCCCAGTATTACAAATGGTTGTTCAAGTAAGGCCTCTTTATCTCTCTCTCATACGCCCGCCTCACACACACACACTTGCTGACACAACGGTTAGGTGAAAGAGGTGCGTGTGTGTGTGTGTGTGTGTGCGTTGACATGTGGAATGCTGACATTGCTACAGTAGCTGACCACATTGTCAACACACACACACACACACACACACACACACACACACACACACACACGTCTCAAACACACTGACAGATAAAATACATGCAGTATATATTTGTCCTTTAATTTACTTTATTGTTCCACAGTGTAGGACATGCGTCTGTCCTAGAGTGTTTGCGCATGTGTTGGTACAGAGTTTATTCATTGAAGCGACCGCCCCCTCTGTTAATTCCCAGGTTAATTATGGCTGAAAACCATTCCTATAGTTCAGTGTTGACATGACAATGTTGTAGCTCCCTCCTGTGGATATTTAAAGTCATTGCAGGGGGATTGCAGATTTTCCAAACTCTTCTCCGTTCAATGAAATGCATTTAATTAATTCCAGCTTGTGGACTTCTTCTTTCTTTATGTGCGGAAGCTATACAATGTATCTTATAATCTTTTCTATAAATGCTGTTCAGTCAGCATGTTACGTTTCCAATATAATAATTAATGACATTTAACTAACACTAACCATTTTTAAGTTGTTCATTAACTCTCTAATTATCTCGTTAGTGTCTTCAATGCGCAACTATGCATCAGGGGGGCTCCCATCTGGCGGCGCGAGTGGGACTATGGTTGTCAAGGCAACCCACGATTTCGAGGGGCAGCAGCCCGGCGACCTGAGCTTCGCTCGCGGCGACCGCATCACCGTGGTGACAAAGACCGACTCGCAGTACGATTGGTGGGAGGGGCAAACCGATGACGGGCGGGTGGGGATTTTCCCTGCTAACTATGTTTCTGCCATTTGAGCGCGCGCACACACACACATGTACTGTGCTGTAGGCTAGCGACACAGGGTAGAGCAGAAATTTTTTCTTTATTATGCTTCTGGATATTTTATATTTAAGTGTTTTTGTATTTAAAGTAATATGCTTTGGGACGCATGAAGATTAATGTATTTTGCACAGGTTTTGGGCATGTTTTATATTTTTTTATGTTTTTTGGGACGGACTTCCTTGTGTGTCCAGTGTAATGGATGTGTTGGTCTGGTGTTTTATACATTTACTTCTATGGTTTTATATCACAGCTTTGAACAAAAAAAACAGCCACTTGGGAGCACACACGTTGTCATTTACAATCACAACATTATACATTTTGAAGTTACATGGACATTTTCTCTACAAATATTTATGATACTTAAAATGCACTTTCTATCTGGTTTAGCTGTTATATCCTTGGTCAGGCCTGGGATTATTGCACCTGACGTGAAAGGCTCCCAGTAACGTCTTTCAGGCATCGATATTACTGGTCAACAAATGTTACTGAAATAAAATGTGTAATTTCTTATCTCAATTTTTATGTGCTCAACACGAATGACAGTCAAATTGCAAAATTGGCTCTAGTTTTTTGTAATCTGCAATACATTAATGGCTTATTTAGAATATTGTTGCAGTCCTACTGGATACATTTACACGGTGAAACATCAAAAATTAACTAAATGAAATATCTTCAAAACGAGAGCCAATCAAAAAATATGGTTATATTTGTGGTCAGCACACCAAGATACTACAGCTTAGGGCCTTTGTAAGTCGGTAACGATTTCAGTGTTGACCAGTGTATTCATATCTGACCTTTTGTTGGATATTTTAAATGTAGCCTACAGCATTTAAAAAATAAATTGTGCTACATCATTAGTTATGTACAGTATATAGATATGGTGTGGCTCTAGATACGTTACGGTGTGTATCGGTCTATGATGGGTTGAAGAATGGGTTAACTTCAACACCACTACATCGATGTGGCCAACAGTGGTCCGATGTAGACTGAGGTTTTTTTTTTTTCTCATTAAATCAACATCTTGTCAATTGGTGATTTGGTGTTTTTTGACAGTTGAATGAACAATGACTAAATTTTTAATAAATATTTTAAAGCTATCGTTTGTCATTAATTCATGTTTTAGTGTCACATCTTTTAAAATACTTTTTACATAAAATGTATTATTATTATGATAAATAGTTACTGTGAGAAAAATCTCCAGTTAGTTTTCCTCTTGGTTCGGGTGGTCAGCCCGAGGGGCCTGTGATGTCATATCCTGTCGCGGGAGAAGCAGATGTTATCGATACAGCCGTAGACCCACTCAGCCGTGTGTGTGTGTGTCACACTGTTTAAATGTAATCTAGTTGGTCTAGTTTGAGCTCTCTCTCTTTCTGTTTTAGCTGTTTTTCCTCATCCCATCATTCCTCATTTGCAACTGGAGGGGCCGTTTGCCTGGACGCTTGACTTGTCTGTTTAAAGAGGCGAGGGCGAATCCCCAATATGTAGACAGAGAGGCAGACGGGCTTCATTCTTAGCTGATGTCAGGTCTGAGGATGTGATGACATCACTGTCCAATAGGGCTGCAGTGGTGTGACTGAGAAGACGAATGGTGTCGCCTTGAGATTAGTGTAATACTTAGGCTACTGTAGAAGAGGTGGAGAGAATAGCATGTTTATTGGGATTGTGGGTGCTGCTGGTTTAACTTAATTTAGCTTTAAGGTCTTGTGAAATATCAATGTACGCAGTGTCTTAATAATTAGTAGTAATGTTTTAATGTTGATTCATACTTTTACATTTTAAATGATGTTTAACAAAGAAAATATCTATTTAGTAGCTATAAGCTACTGAAGGTAATTTGTTTCTCATTTGCTTCTAAAGCTTTTCTTTTATTTCACATTTTTTACATGTGCCTAAACATTGCAGCTAAACATGCTCTAATTTGCCTCGGTTAGGTTATCTGTTCAGTTAACATGTCCCATGATATTTAGGTGACAGCATACCCAGAATTCCTTACGTCGCTGAGCCTTCCCATGCAGGAGGTCGGTGGATGGTCGAGGGGTGATGTCATCGGAATGGGGAGGTGATGGTTTTCCTGTGAAGCAGCATTGGGTTCTGGGAAAGAATGCTCGGCATTCTGGGGTGGAATCTGGTCAAATTAAAGATTGTTAGAGGTTTCATGCTGAGCGACTGTTTTGTCTTGCTTTGAATGATTCACCTCAGGAATTCATAAATGCACAAATGGACCCCTGTAGGAATGGTTCCCTTTTTTATTTTAACACACATACTCACAGGCACAATCATTCCATCTCAAAACGTTTTTGCAAGTTTATTTGAAAATGCCAAAAGTGTAGTCTTCACAGCCAACGTCTGAAGTGACGTCATCTTGTTGTCTTTTTGCTATGTTGTGTGTGATTACTGTTTAAGACAATGTTGAGTTGAAGTATTCTGACTCAAAAGTCACTTTGAAACTCTGTCATTGATTTAGATTATACATAAAACACATTTTAAAACCTGAAACCAATGTTAACAAAAACCTTGTTTTAGTTTGAAATTCAGAGAACATGTCCCTCCCTTATCGAGTGCTGAGTGGTTCACATTACCCTCTAGCTTTAGTAGACATCACCAGATCAGTCATTGGTGTTTCTCTTTGGGTCTAATGAGTGAATACCACATTGTGCAGTACGCTTTTCAGAATTGATCAAGGCATCCTGCCAGAAAGAAATCCCATGCTCCCTTGCTCCCTTGCTCCCCTGCTCATCATGAATTCAGCCCACAAACTTGTGACTAACATTTTTCCAATTAAGTTTCACACATTGGGATTGGGTTAGTTTGATTTATGCTATGGAACACCGCAGGAGACATTACACAATGGAGTAAATGGTAAAACACCAACAGATCTAACAGTCGAATCATGTTAACGGAAAGATATAGAAAGCCAAGTTAACATTAGCAATCATGGCATTCAATTTTAAACAAACAAAACCGTCATTATTCTTATTCTCCTTCTGTGTTTTCCTAAATGATCCCAGACGTTTTCGGACAATAGGTTGGCGGGATCACGTGCTGACTGGACCAGACACTCTGTGACTCAACGCTAACTCTGTCTGTGTGTGTGTGAGTGTGTGTGTGTGTGTCTGAGTGCGTGTGTGTGCGTGTGCGTGTTTACCCAGTCGGATGAAGGCACGGGTGAGGTCATCACAACCATGACATCACCGTCTGATCGGTCGATTCGATTGCCATAGCAACTAGTTCGTACCTCTATCTATCTATGTTTTTGGCTGGCTGCCCAGCCAACATTGCACCCGTCGCCGTCGACAACAACAGGTCGAGTGCCTATGAGCAAGACTGGCTCTGTGTGTGTGTTCCTTACCAGCCACTATACCAGACACTGTAAGTCACACAGATCAATAACAGCACCCGTGTGACCAACCCCCCCACAACACCGCCGCCCACACACACTGGTCTACACAGCCTCATCTATGTTTCCCAATGACTCAGTTGAGAAAGACACTTAAGAAGATCCCACCCCCTCCCGCCCCACCCTCCTTACTACCACTGTTTCCCACCCCCCAACCGACGCGGGGACATAAAGCCTGCATCCATGGGGCCTCAGGAGCCTCCGATGGAGCCTTGGGCAAGACGAGGAGACACACTAAAGGAGGGCAGGAGACCCCGGCCGGGGCCTGCGAGGTGGTTGGCGGGGGTCGGGGTCAGGGGTCAGGGGTGGGTCTCCCGTGTTTTAGCAGTTTGATCACCTCCTGGCCTCCGTGAGGGGAGCAGGTGAAGGTTCTCTGTTGTAGTTTGGCCAAGCAGCTCTAGACACTCTGTAGGTTGGCAGATGGATGGAGCCTCGCGCCCAAACCTGCACCGTTGGAACTTCCTGGGTTTATACGTGCAAGTATGCCTGTACTGTAAGGATAGGTTATCACTACCAAACCAAACAGTGTATGCTTATTTATCATCTGTCCTGCCATATCCTCAATGGTGGTCCGGCCATTGCTGCTTGATGTGCAACTTCCTTGTGATTGTTGTGTTTTTTTTTTTTGTTTTGTTTTTTTTGTTATAAACATTCAAATGGATGAGTTTTATATGTATATGCGATGTGAGTACATTAACACTTTTTTGTTGTTGCTTATTTGTTGCATTAGAATATGTTAACATTTGCTTATAGATATAATGTCTTTGTTACCTCTGCACAGGTGGTCCAAAACAAATTCCTGGTATTGTGGATGTAAACCTTCATTACTGGAAAACTTCAAGATAAATGTGCCTATAGTGTGTGTGTGCGTATGCGTGTGTGTGTGAGCGTGTGTGTGCGTGTTCCTGATTGGCGTCTTTGCTCTAGCAGCGCATCAGAACTGGAGTTTTAAGCTTCGGGGTGCTCCAGCACTGAGGCCTGCTGTAGCAAAGTCATGCCCCTTCGCGTCAGTGTGTGCGTGCGTGCGTGCGCGCAGTTTTGTTTCAGATTCAGTAATTGTGTTTATCCACTTGGACTCATACAGCTTATATTTTAATACTTTCAACCTGTGTATATTTAATAGTGGCTTAATTATTACATACTATATGACGCATTCCCGTCTTTAATAATTAACAAGTAGGAAACATTTTACAATGTTAATCAATAATATATTTTCTCCCGTCTGCAAAATCACCCCAACTCGAGCACCGTTTTTAGGTGCGCACACTTGACTGCAGACCCTCGCTTCTATGTGTGGGCGTGGCATGTAGTGGAGCGATTACATCCAGAACCAATAAGGACGGCCTGGGGGCGGGACTTGTCACCCCGAAACTACAGTTCAAAGTTTACAGTACAAACCTGTCTGTTACTGCGTGGCCGCTTGTAACCCGTAAAATAATGGAAGCCCCGGCCTTGTTCACCCAGGTAACTGTGTATTCTCTGCTGGCATGCGTCGCCCAGTTGGCGGCGGGATACCTGCTCGCACGACGCTGGGGGAGAGACTGTTCACCCGCGGACAGATGGGTCTTGGTCTGGCTGTTCTACGACGCGATCGTGCACATTACCCTGGTTAGAATTTGATTTGGACGTGTATTCGAATGGCATGCATGTAGTAGCATTACTGTTTTATTTGTTAATGTATTCATTCGTTCGTTATTGTCTATTTGGAGGAGGGGCCATTCGTCTACTTGTCAATAGGCAGGACTGTGTCAACGTCGGACAGCATTATTGCAGAACTATGTGAGTGGTCTGACTGACAGATCGATCAGGTAAACCACAAGAGAGTTTGCTAATCAACAAGAACTTGTTGACGGTTAACTGGCGACATCTAGTGGAGGCATTATGGAGTGCAGCTTAACTGAGCGCACCGTCGCTGAATATAAAAAGGATGCATATTTTTACAGATGCTAATATCCCCCTTCCCCGATCTCTGTATTTTTATCCGTGCTCTGTATCTTCTCCCCCCTCCTTCCCTTCCTCCCTCCCAGGGAAGGAGTACGGCAAGGCGGACCGCCGCTGGCTGTACGCCGATCCGACCATCGTGTCGCTGGAGCTCCTCACCGTGGTCGTGGACGGAGCCCTGGCTCTGCTGCTGGCCTACAGCATCGTCAGGGGCCGCTACTACAGGTGGGTTCACTGCATGTAGGCGGGGCCTAGACAGACGATTCTTCTTCTTCCGTGGGGTTTAATGGCGGATCGCAACCAACTGAAAGGTGCATGTAGCGCCAGCTACTGTACCGGAGTGTGAGGCCGGTTATACAGAATGCACAATGATGATACAATAATTACAAAGCATTGGATATGTAAAAATATAACTTCGAACTGTTTAGTTGTTATGTAATAATAATAATATTATCAATCTTTATTTATATAGCACTTTACATACCGAATTGCAGTTCAAAGTGCTTTACGGAGAGGGAATACCTTTACAGTTGTGCTTCCCATAAAAAACATTAATAAACAACAAATAACAACATTAATAAAAATGGTTAAAGGAATCAGACTTAAAAAAAAAACTAAATTAAAACAGGTGCATAAAAGAATACAAGAAAAGATACATAACATGATACTGAAATGACATTTGTTAATAAAAATGGTTAAAGGAGATGATAGAAATATAAGATAAGTTAAAACCTTGTGTGCGCCATGCTAATCTGGTGGAGGAAGTGCATATTCCAGTAGCAGTTTAGCTATCAGTACATGTCTTTTATGGATGGTTCTATCCCCTTGTACCCACTAACCTCAGTGTGGGAATTACCAAGACACCCTCGTATGCATACGAGGGTGCTGTATAGCCTCCGATACACAGACCCTGCATGCATATTCACCAAACAACTACAGACTGTTAGTCTGTAGTTATTAGCGGTTATAATGGTTACAGTCAACAAGGTTAGAAACAACACGTGATTGTCAATAGTTTGCTGTGCTTGTAAGCAACCAGTAAACAGCAGGCATTTTTCCGTCTCCTAACTTCACAACACAGAAGGCGTAAGTGGTGCGTTTCCTAATTCCAACTTCCGTGCTCCGACTAAAGTTGAACGCAGCATTACAGGGCTAGTGAGTAAAACGTAGTATATTTACGTTTAGTGTTTTAAAACTTGAAACTATAACTACACTAACTCAATCGAAGACCCTACTTTTTATTTTTTTAGCAGGGAACCACATAAACTCTGCCCCCTTGTGGCCAAACAGCCACACACCACAATGTTGACTGGTCTCTTGCTCTTTCCCGGCAGACATTTTGTCCAGGTCAGCCTGTGTGTGTGTGAGCTGTACGGCGGCTGGATGACATTCTGCCCTGAGTGGCTGATTGGCAGCCCCAACCTGGACACCTCCAACTGGCTCTACAAGTGGGTCTACCTGGCCTTCTTCAACGGCATCTGGGTCCTAGTGCCCCTGGTGCTGCTGTGGCAGTCTTGGGGCGCCCTCAGGGGGCTGCACCAGGGACTGCACGCACCATTCCCCCAGCAGCAGGCCAGGCAGAGGAAGCACAGATAGAGCGGTGGTTGGTTCCTCTGGCTGTCACTCAAAGGAAAGGAAGGTTGATCACAAGTCTTTCAGTTTACAATTAAACTGCACCCCAGTGCTGAGCCTGACTCCACCCACTACAACTTTGAAAAATGCATTAAGCAGCTGAGTGAGGGGAGGGGCTAAGTTAACATTAACGTCTGCATTTCAATTTGATTACGTTTGAGCGTACAAAGTGTACCGATGAAAACCGGCCAGGTCCTGGGATGATTTTTAAGGGACATGACGTGTATTTTTGTTCTGTTTTCAGCCCATAAAATGCTGATTTGTATAAAAACTGGAATGTTGTCAATATTAATGTCTCACATCACAGATCAATCCTATTACTTCATTTACAGCTCAAATAACACATTTTAGGTTGCAGTTAACATGTTAACATTCAGCCTTTAGAACAAGAAGTATTTATAGGAGAATGGAAAGGAGCTATTATATGAATCCTATTAGAATAGATGATCTAAAAAAAAAAACTGCCCCAAATCTGCTTCCTGTATGCAGGTTCATATCTGACTGTGGTCTTCTTTTTCAATCGTCTTGACTGGACATATTCACATCTAGAAGCCATTTTCCACGCCGGGCTGTATTTGAATATAAAGCCAAAATGGTTCTAATGTAGGCCTACTGTAACACTCAAACCAGCAACACAATTACCTGTGTGTGCCCTCTATCTTAGTTCAGATGCAAATCAGCAGGAGTCATGGCAATATACAGTGTATTGACGCATCTATTGACGTGCAGCTTCTGATAATGCATATAGATTAAACGGCAACAAACATGTCAATTTCCAAAGTACAGCAAATCAAGCTGTATTAATAAAAATTTCAATACCAGCTAGTCTATTCTATACACAATACCTTTATACAATTCTTAGTTCTGTTGGTAAACTCAGTAGTCACTCATTGTCTCACGGAGACAGATGTACAGTATTGAGAACAGTAGTCACACATAACTTGCTGGGAATGAATAGTATTTATAATATATGATTGATTATCTAATATCAGGGTGGATGTGGCGTGTGTTTCAGTAGGCCAGTGGCCTTGCGTGATACAATGCATTCTGTGAGGTCAGAGGCCAGACATTTGAGCACAGTTTGATTGTCTGTGGGTTCTCATAAGCGTCACATTTTCTAGCCCAATCCCAGGATTGGGGGAGGGGGTGTCAGACTGTTCCCCCTCATACTAATCTTTTCTTCGCTAGTTTGGCTATGGAAGCAAAGGCCTGCTTGATTCCCAGGCCGCTTAGTGCACTGCAGGCCTGGATCTCCCAGGTCTGGTCTTGGTAGCTGTTTAGGTCCAAGAGCGTGGACACCTGTGGGGTCAGAGGGGACCCGAATGAGCGGGGTGAAGTGGGGAGGCTGGTTCACGCAGTTCACACTAGCACGACCACAAGTAGCTCCAGCCTTCATGACATTGAATTGAGATGTTCCAGACCGATACAAGCAGCAAAGTAAAACTGTAGCTCGCTAGATCAGCATGGCATCACGAGGCTACTAGAACCCTGTCCAATGTTTCTAGGTAATTACATCAGTGTCAAACAGCAGAGCAGCAGCAGAACTTAAATAGTGCATAAAGACAGTTTGGTTGAAGGGATCCTATATAACACCCTTAGTGTTTGTTACCTGCATTAGTTATACAGGAAAGTGCTGGAGTTTGAAATGTGCGGTTGCTAGGCCTTATGTAGTCTCGAAGATCTAGCCTTTACTCTCGTAATGTCTGGGATACAGATTTGTCTAACTGCGTCTGCCTCTACTTGACAGGAGGGGTATTGTGATTGGCACGCACGACGACTCGATGACCAAATCGGACATTAAACAAATATTTGTAGGAAAACTAAACGCCAAAATGGCAGGTCGTTTGCAGGTCTTGTATATCTGTTAGAGTACGGGTTACTGCTTAAATTAAATGGAAAGTGTGAAATTTGTAAATAAAGCAATGCACTAGTGTTGCGCCAGAATTACTTGTGAGACAATCTTCTACCCCACGCCCTGATGACACGCTTACAGGGGTCTATGTATCAGATGTTCAGCATGCGTTGCTTATGTGTCGTATTGCTAAGAGGCTGAGACTATAGGCCTTTGGAGCGGTGTGCCATACCTCTTGTATGCTCATGGCGTTGGGCAGGTCATTCTTATTGGCCAGCACCATCAGAGGAATGTCTCGCATTTTCTCATCTGCCAGAACCTTCTTGAGAGCCTTCCGGGCCTCGGGGATCCGTGCCGTGTCGCTACTGTCCACAACGAACACCAGAACCTCGCACTCTCCCAGGTAGTGGCTAGGCCCAAGATGGACACGAGACGGTTGTTGAGCGTTAAAGCTACAATCACAGGCCTTTTCACACCAGTCAAATGTCTGTTTTGCTGCATTTTAATCATAATAATTGTCACGCTCATCGGTTGCTTATTCGTGAAAATATTTTTGTCTGCATAAACGGTTGTTTTATACGTTCAACATTCCTAGGACAATTTGATTGACTGCAAACAAGCAGTTACATGTGGGGTTTAAATAGACTGTTTGGTTTCAATATGATCATTTAACATTTGGGGTTTTGCCTGCATCTGTTAGTCCCCATTGTGATGTAACTGCATTTGACAAATAAACGTGAAAGAGAAAGGATGTGTTCATGATGAAAATCCCTTAGCTGGAACATGCTAAATTGTAGCTTTAAGGTAGTGTGTAAGATCTACACCATTTTAGTGCAGTTTTTGTGCAATTGAAAATAATAGCCTGCATATTTCCTATATAATCTGGTGTTTCTATACAACCCTGGCTCGGCAAGTGGTCCGGACCATACCACACAATATCACAGCCTTGGCAATGCATGTGCAATTTGTGGGGTGGAACTTCTGAGAGAGCACACTGTGGCATTGAAGGGAGATATGATTTCACCAACATTGCTGACTGACACACACGCACGCACGCACGCACACACACACACACAGAGCATACCACCAGTAGGGTCTGCTGTTGACATGGCCTCCCACGTCCCAGATGGTTAGGGAGGTCTTCTTGTTCAGCTCCAGGGTCCCCACGTTGAAGCCCAAAGTAGGATATGTGTCCATCACCTGTGCAGTGACGGCAGCGAGGGAGGTTTCAGCACAAAAACGCCCATCTGAACTTTCTGTGCCTGGGATTGCCTCGTGTTAGCGAGTTACACTAGTGTCCAGCCGAGAACACAAAATGCCCTCCCTTTAAATACAACTACACGTTTTACAATGTATTATATGCTCAATAAGCAGATGTTGGTTATCCTCCCCGCATCACTGTTGTCTGGATCACAACTGCATAAGAGGAGGGGTAGAGAATGTTTTGAGGCATGATAGGGAGAGGAGTAGGGAAAAGTGTGTGGGGTATGGAGGGAGGGGCACGTGCTCCCCTGGTTTAAAACCAAAACAATGCATTTATTCAATTAACATATTTATTCAAGAAAATACTTTGCAACTGACAGCCTGTAATAGTTAGTTATTAGCCTGCTCGAAATAAACCTATATACAGTGTTAAACTGAGACGCAAGTGCGCTTTTTAATAATTTTATTTTGTTTATTTTATATTTATCAGATAAAATGTTTATTTCTATAGTATGTATATTTCAGCCAACCGTTTTATAGCTATGTATTTGCTATGTTATGTCCTTGAGTGTTTAGAAAGGCATCCAAAATAAAATGTATTATCATTATTATTATTATTATTATTATTATTATTATTATTATTATTATTATTATGGCAAAATAAACATTTTAGACAGATCTCTCACTTGTCCTGTCAGCAACCGGGCCAGCATGGTCGACTTTCCAGAAAAGTCTAAACCCATTAGGATGATCTATGATGAAAGAAGCGCACACACGCGCACACACACACACACACACACACACACGCACACAGATTCAATGTTGTCAAAATCAACAACAAACGAGGAGGAGACGTCTGGACTACATAGATTGTGCGCATGTTCGGTACCTGCGGCGGGTGATTGATCTTCTTCGACAGAAACAGGCCCATGACTTTTCTGCTGTGTTTGCTTGAAAGTTAAACCTCCTCTATTTCAGCAGCCCTTTCTTTATCCTTGTTTCCAACAACACCTCCACTCTGTTAAGACTAGTGTCGCCTCCGTTCCTCTTTTGCTCTTTATCTTTCCTTTTGCTGTGAAAATATCACGGTTGACTGCTTACCGTCATTCCACACCCGTTAAAGTCTCCATTGTAATTGCACCTTTCCTCATAAGAGTAGAATGGGAGAAACCCCGAGAAACGATGAAGCCTTAATAAGATATGGTGTACATAGACGCACTGACTGGCGTCCACACGTGCATTGTGGTGGAAGGTGTGGCTCTTGAGTGACACTCAACTCAAACCAGTCACAGGTCATGTCATAAGACAGGTCTGACCGCATTTAGTGGAAAACTATTTTCCCTCAAGCTTCAATGCTTGTCTTTGTTCTCTCTCTCTCTCTCTCTCTCTCTCTCTCTCTCTCTCTCTCTCTCTAATATATG
>JAOEGT010042554.1:0-22086 GCA_025447795.1 Speoplatyrhinus poulsoni | reverse complement strand
GTGATACCGTCCCCCAAGCCCCACCCACGGCAGCGACAAAAGTGCCACCAGATCAGCAGGCCAGACCACGGGTGGGCGTGTAATCCACCTTACCAAGATGGCTGCAGAGCGGCCAGACTACAAAGGACTTTGACCGTACCAAGATGGCTGCCGAGCGGCATGATTATAAAGGACTTTGACCTTACCAAGATGGCTGCTAAGCGGCCAGAATATAAAGGACTTTGACCATACTAAGATGGCTGCCGAGCGGCTTGATTATAAAGGACTTTGACCGTACTAAGATGGCTGCCGAGCAGCCAGACTATAATGAAGGACTTTGACTGTACTCACCATTCACACACACCGTGGAGGGCTGCACACTCAGGATCTCTGTGCACGACTGCTTTAATATCTGGAGGATAAAGAAATTAAATCGAAACATTATGGCATCATGGGATGGGTGGGGGTTGAAAGGAGGAGGGTGGGGGAGGGTAAATAAATCAAGGGTCGGCGGTTATCGGCGCTGTCAAGTTTAGTTGAGTTTAGAAAACAGATCGGGGGGTGCAACACCTGAGATACGTCTGCCCTGTGGTCGGGGGGCAGCGGTTACCGAGGAGAGACGGCTATCGCCGTTGGCAGGCGGCTGCGAGGGACGTCGGCTGTGTTAGCCGTTATGGGAAAATTATGCAAGACCATTATGCTCCGCCGTTCTATTAAAAAGGCTCCGGGAGCCCCCTTGCATTATCATATAAAGAGGCCGGCGTGAGCCCACTGTCACAGGACCCCAGCGCCATCGCCCGCGATCCAGTAAATCAACAAAGGACAAACTATGCAAATCCCCGAACACAGTTGATAAAAAGGAGCATATTAACTGCAATATAGGACACTTGAACCTTTCATTTGACGTCGGGTGAAACTTCAATCTAAAGTGTGGAGAAAAGGGGAGTGGGGGGGGGGGAGAGGGGGTCCTTTTACTGCGTCTTTATTAAATATGATGGTTTGATATGGAATCGTTAAAAAGGGGAGCGGGGCTGTGGATGACAGCTGGGAAGGAGAAGGCTTTCGGTGGCTCCTCTGGGCTTCCATTCTCCCTGACTAATTACTTGCTTGGCAGGCCCTGAGAAGACCCAAAATGACTGCTTGCCTGCCTGAGCTCTGAATGATAGGAAGACCTTTTTACGACTGATCCTTCGTGGGAGAGCACGGAAATCTGAATGATAATTTGCTCCCCTGGGCATTCTAGGAAGGGGACGTGCACGCTCACACAATGATTAAGCACATAAACCTAAACCATATGGCGTTTTCTTTACAGGATAAGAGTCAGCGGTTTGCAGAAACAACATGGCTACGCACGGGAGGTTATGTTCCTCAGGTAAGTACTTTTAGCTGATCAGAGATCAGATTTCTGAGGTCTAGTTAAGTGAGTTCTGGCTGTTACTGTGTGAACTGGTGAGAACATTATTAGGCACTTTTTTTTTAGGGCAACTGGTATCAGCCTGATCCTATATTAACTAAAACTAAATCGGAAGTTGGTTGTACACGAATGTTAAACTTTGAGATGCACACTCTACTGTACACTGCATGTTGCTGGAACTACTTTGCATTTTTCAGAAGACCTTCATTTTATGTACTATTTTACTGTACAATCCAGTACAAAGACCCTTGTATTTGCAAAGCAGACACAAATAGGTCAGTAGAGGAAGCATGCCATTAAGCTGTGGTCAAGTGGCAATTTAGGGTTTGTCCCCAAAGGCCCGGGTTTAGACAACAAACAGCCCATTATACTGTAGTACATTACCAGCTATTACCAGGCCGAACATCCAACCGGACTGTGTTAAGAAGCACACTACAAAATATCCTCTTTGCTCTTTCTGTCCCATTGAACCCAACAGTATTGCAAATCTGTGAAAAAAAATGCCGTTTATCAGTTCAGTGGCAGTTCAGTGGCAAGGCAAACTCTACAGTGTCTCTCGTAATAGTGTGCTGAAGGTTTTTCTGCGCTGAAGGTTTTTCTGTTGTGCTGGATGACGTCCAAAAACACACTGCACTGTGTGATGTGTTCCACGGCAGAAACACCGATTAACAACAGGGTTAGTCATTTCTGGAGAACGCTTGCTAACTTCAAGCTCAAATCAAAACAACATTCCTCACAAGCTCCGCCCCCACACATTGGCACGTATTGTGAAGCCAAGAGCATTGTTGTTGTGAGCGGCGTACGCCACTGTGTTCCTATTTAATTTGTTTACAGTTTGCTTAGAATAGCTTATAAAAGCCAGCTATACCTTTAATATTCAACATCTAACAATAGTACATTTAATTTATTATATAATACCATATTAGTATATACCTTGAACTGGTTTTGGCATGTATGTTAACATGCTTAAAACCTTAAAATAAAAACAACTTCATTGGAAATGCACTAGAGGGAAATGCTGTTCATTGTCTGACCATCACACAACGCAACACTGTGAGTGAGAAGAAGCATGTCACACACACATGGACAGTGACTAACCGTCAAGCTGTTATATTCCCTTTCCTCAGATTTGCTACTTTGAGTGGGCTAGACATTTCCTGCTCTGGACGCAGCAGCTATTAGTTATTTATTTCCATGACCCTTTTTTTTTTTTCCTTCTTCCACATGGCTTAGCAGAATCACCATTCAAAATATTGTGGATGGTCAATGAGAAATAATAAATGCCTGCAAATTACCTGCTAATAGCCACTGGCATGCAGTTTTAAGCAGTAACAGTACGGGCACTTTGAATACAGACAGAGTTTGAATAATGATTGCTTACCTGCTCCAAGCAAATGACATACAGTATATACCATTCACACCAACTGACGCACACACACTTACGGAGTTGACAACGCCTTTGAGAGCGTGGAAGCCATCTTTGACGGGGAACACCTGGCTCTTGGTGTCCGCGATCTCGGCTAGCTGCGCACACCGAAGAGTGCTTGTTAGCACAGCATTCGTTTCATCCTGCATTGTAAGTAGGACCAAGGGCTGCCTGCTCCGTCCTCGCTGGGACGGACAGCACACAGCAGATGGCCTTACTGTCACCGCTAGCCACGCTAACAATTGCAGGCGGCTATGTTATGCCTTTATTTTTTCCCCCTTATGGGGAGATTTGTCACGGAACGCTTGGCGTGTCGTAACCAATGGCAACAAAGGACAAATCACCGTGTTGTATATTAATATTGTTGATGTTTTTTTTGTTTTGTTTTGTTGCATTTTGATTATATACAAAAATTGTACGGGGAGTTTAAATATGTGATGATTAATCAATTAACGTTGCGAAAGATGCTAAAATAGGGCCGAAGATTTTAATGTCATTTGTTTGTAAAAAACAAACAGAACGAACATTTTTGAGCACAATGTCCTTCTGAGGAAGGGTTTCATTCACTCACCTGTTGTTCGTCGAAGTCCTTGACACCAATACAGAAGACTCGAGCACCATACTGCCTTGCCTCCTGAGCCTGCAGGTCAGACAAAAGAGCAATTTTGTTTTGCATTTTTTTAACGCAAGCATATATTTTATTTTTTTCAAAATGTCACCGCTCTGTAATTTGAATTTCCCCTTCCAATGTGTGCGGCAGATGTCTATAAACTCAACCGTTTAGATCTCTATTTTCTTTATAGAGGAATACTAATGACTTCACGTAGAAGAGATATTAAAACATCTAAATATACAACAGGGCCCATTACCTCCTTAACAGTGAGCTCCTGCACGTAGGGCTCTAGCTTTCCATCCGTCAGCGCCAACATGATGCTGGAGGACTTCATGGTCTGTTGTTTAATTTGCTCAGAGGCCTTTAAGAATGAAAGCAACCGATTACATCTCGGAGACGGACTCTTCTCACCTTGTCATGACAATAAGAGACAGCTGTGTAACCTCCGTAGATGTGAATGTACCTCTTTGATTCCCTCGTGCATGAATGTTTCACCTGCTGGTTTCACAGCCTTCAAACGCTCCAGACCCTTATCTATTTCATACCTTAAAACAACACAGCACATCATCCTTTAAATACCTAAAATGAGTTTTAAAAAGGCTTATTTTATTAGGCAGCTGTAACCTTGGTGGAAAAGGTTTTAAGAAGTTCACATAAAAATAATTATTTATAATGAGTGCGTTTTTATTATTGTTCTAAATTCTATTTTCTCCTTAACATTAAAATCAATGCATTCTGATCGGTTCAAATATCTGCAAGTAAGGTCAATGGCTAAGGTGTTAAAAAGGGTTTCAACATGCATTTAAAAACTGTTCATCATCTTAATAGATTTGCTATGGCCGTAGAAGATGCAAGAACGCACTGCCTACTACAGTATACTACATAGGGGTCGAAACAAAGCTAAAAGTATGGTGCTCAAAGCCCACTGAACTGTAAACACAGGATCACATCTAGACCTATATACACACAAGTATTATTTTACAGTAACCACATAAAAAATAAACAAAATATAATTTATGTATTTATTAAAGAACATCTTTTTTTTATAATTCAAACCTGTTTCCTGTAAGTGGTAAGAGAACTTGAGCTTGGGCCGAGAAGACAATGAAAGAAACCCTCATGCTGGGACTAGACAAGAAACACACAACACACATCAGCATTAAACACTCTTTTTTTCCCCATTTTCATGTTTTTATTATTCATTTATTTTTAAACGCTGGATGTTGCTCATGTCAACATACAGTATTATTAGTAAAACAAATCTACTGAGTTTTTCCTCTCTTTTTTATTGCCTCCAAAGTTCCATTCAAGTGCAGAAAATGTCTATGACACTGGTCC
This sequence comes from Speoplatyrhinus poulsoni, assembly GCA_025447795.1. NCBI lineage: Eukaryota > Metazoa > Chordata > Actinopteri > Percopsiformes > Amblyopsidae > Speoplatyrhinus > Speoplatyrhinus poulsoni. Next base: position 17,316 of record JAOEGT010042554.1, on the reverse strand, counting down.
AAAGTCTCATGCACTGAATCAAAAACTGATTCAGTTTGGTTCATCGGGTGCATTGTGGCAAGAACGCCATAAAGTCACGTCCATAACAAAACACAGCATTATCACGTTCAGTGATTCACGCTCCCATGTAGACGACTGTCCATCTGTTAAAGGTGGAGTCAGCCATTGTAAGCTCATGGTCGTCTAGCTACCCATGTGTGTGTGACCTCATAAAATAATCCGGTGTTCCTACACAGCCCTTGCTATGTAAAAGGGGAACACAAAAAAAAAATGGTGCAGACTGCACCATACAACACTATCCCAGGCTTGGCAATGTGTACTGTATGTCCAATGTGGAGGGGCGGAGCTTCTGAGAAGTACCCTATATGAGGCGTTAAAGTGTTATTCTTTTGATTGAGGTCATATATAAGGAAACTTTTTACAGAATTACTGACTTAATGTAAACACTAGCAAATGTCTATTGCATTACCTTTCCCTTTATAATAAAAAATGATTTTCTGAGATTATTTCTTGAAGAGTTTGAAATTAGCTAAAATTAACTAAAGGTAATAGACGTTGTACACTATTTACCATGAATAATATATTTACTGTTAATTAACTTGAATATTAAGTTAATATTTTTATGTAATAGTAAATGCATGGAATATTACATTTAATGTGATATCTTACACTCATTACAGATCCCTTCCATAATGTATTATCTCTCATAAAAAGCATACTGTGCACAACAGGAGTTACACAGGCAATGCCTTGATTGCAGTCCTTGTTGTATTCCTGTCAGATACAAATAGCATATGACTTAAAGTCACATTATTTACATCCCCAGGGAGGAGGAAGTGATTAATTAAAACATGGACAGGAAACAGGTTGTTGAGAGGATGACTCATAAGCAAGCGGCACATGTCCTGTTTCACAAATATGGACTTTGTACCTGTTACATTTTAAGGGTGTGAACGGCCATTGGACACTACAAAGTGTTCCCAGATCTTTCCGCCAGACATTCGCCTGTTTGTCTCAGATTTTCAGTTGGTGCTGTTTAAATCCCTAGTTCCCTTTTAAGTGTTAACTGACATTAAGTTGTTGTCACACAAACTTCTGAGGTAGTCTTTTGAAAACGTACTGTAGCTGTGTGGATTGGATTTACCCACCTACGTGTCAAACATCCGTGCTAAAATCATTGTCACTAAATAGAAATGTGTAATCGCAGCAGGAAATGTACAGGAAATTGAACACTGCTTCTGCAATGTGAGGAGTATATCACAGAAAAATAAATAAAAAATAAAACACATTACAAAAACATTTTCACACAAAGCCAGTTCTCGGACAGAGAGGTGCATCATGGGAGCTCAGCATCCAGAACATAGGGAGAGGTGCTGGTATTTGGCACCCACAGGACACATGGCATAGACGCCATTCTCCCACACGCCCACAGTGCAGTCTTTAAGCCACACGGCCACATTTGGCAAGCATTGGCCGTTACAGAGCCACATCCTCCATCTACTAAATTCTCTAAAACAGGAACCAGATACCAAGTTCATATTTAGTTCAAAACCACCTAATATGACAAATAATTAAAGCTGTTAGGGGTGTGTTTGTCAAACCTGTTGGTGGACACCCTAAACTATGTAGGTTCCTTCAGACACTGTTTATACAGCATGAAGCTCAGCGTTAACTTGTATGCCACTTGCAAGGTTGTGTGGTTATCTAGACCGGCGTGTTTGTTTCGATGTGAATGTGCCACCCTGTGTGCTTTGACTCGGGAGTGTCTTTATGAAAAAAAAAAAAAATGTACAGTACTGTATATTTGATGTAATAAGAGTATTTTGGATGGATATTTATAAGGTGGTTTGTTGGGTGGAGGGCTGAATAGGATGGACATTTAACGTAGTTTGCTGAGTGGGGGTTGTATACCTGGTTATAATGGATGTGTGTGGTGTTTTACTGGGCGTTTTATGGAAGTTTTTTAGGAGTTTCCGGTGGTTACTGGGTAGAGGGTTGGTTAAGATGGATGTTCTGGTGGTTTACTGGGTAGAGGGTTGGTTAATATGTATGTTACGGTGGTTTACTGGGTAGAGCATTGGTTAAAATTGATGTTATGGTGGTTTACTGGGTGAAGGATTGGTTAATATGGACGTTATGGTGGTTTACTGGGTAGAGGGTTGGTTAAGATGGATGTTATGGTGGTTAACTGGATGGAAGGCTGGTTAGCATGAATGGTTATGGTGGTTTGCTGGATGGGAGGCTGGTTAGCATTAATGGTTACGGTGGTTTGCTGGATGGGAGGCTCGTTAGCACGGATGTGTACGATGGTTTGGGTGGGTGAAGTGCTGGTTTGTGCGGAGAGAGAAACGCTCCAGCTCCCTCCACATGGCGTAACAGAAGCAGCCCTCGACGTGTGAGCATTGTTTAGCAGATTGTCGTCCATTCCTTCCCATCGCTGCATTGTCTGCCTGTCAGCCGTTCTGGAGGAAGCGGGAGATATGTGTGGAAACCAAACCAGACTCCCCCACCCCACCCCCCACTGCAAATGGCCGTTCTCACAGCCCAGAAGACTGCTCTCTCTCTCCCTCCCACTCGCACCTGGTCCCTTTGCTATATTCTTCAACCAAGCGCTTCAATCTGGCTGGGGCCGTACCGTCTGTCCTGAGCTGGCACGCTGAGACTGACTCAAACGTTATGCAAGCTCCGCGCTTAGACTGACGTTCAGTCTTCTACACTGAGCTGGGGAAAGCAGGGACTTGAGTACTATTAGTTGAGAGATTTGTGTCCAGTTTTGGACACAATTACTCCATTATTTTTTATATATATATATATATATATATATATATATATATATCCTCCAAAAATGTTTCAAACACGTTTGAAGCACTTTGCGTTTGTTTCAATTATGCTATGTTATAACGCTGCCTATATACTGTATCTACAGTATACAATATAGTAAACGTTAATATATCGGCAGAAAAAATATTTTCTGCGGAGTAATGCGGTCCTGAGCAGAGAATGACATCCCACTCTGAGTGCGTGTGTGTGCGTGCGTGCGTGCGTGTGTGCGTGTGCATGTGTGCGTGTGCGCGTGTGTGTGCGTGCGTGTGCATGTGTGTGTGCGTGTGCATGCGTGTGTGTGTGCGTGCGTGTGCATGTGTGTGCGTGTGCGCTGTAATCAGAGCTTCTCTGTTCTGTACTTTTATATCTATATGCATGATAGTGCATGTGTGTGTGCATGTGTGTGTGGCCCACAGAGCATTTGGTTTGAACATATTTTGCCACAAAAAAAAAGAGGTTTAACCCTGGAAGACCCATTTTAGTTTAAAGAAAACATCACTTAGCGCTCCAAAAAACACATTAACAAATTTGTATTTTTAAGACTACATTTACATAGCCAATAGGTTATATTGTCTTGCCATTGATAGTAAATGCGTGTTTTTTTTTAAGAAACATTTGTAAATGTGTATATTGGAGAGCTAAGTGACGTTGTAATTTTACAACAAGGGGTGTTACAGGGTTAAACACTTGTGACAGTTGTAATGCTAGCGATCTTAGACAATAGACTATGCTTATATATAGTATTAGACTATCTGACTAACTGATAACCGTTAAAAGACTTTCTATGTTTTAATACAGTATTATCATATACTGTCATTACAGTATCCATGATAAAAAATATATAACAAAAACCAATATTAAAAGGTTGGTTATAGGGGTTCTTAAACTTTTCAGCTCACAAAAATCATAGTGCCAGAGATGCGTGACCCCCGCTATCCCCAGAGGTGGTAGAAGCATAGCAGCCATAATATTATTTGATAGTATTTTAATACAGGCTAGTAGTAGAATACATCAAAGTAATGTACAAAATGTACTACTACTACTAACAATTACAGCTAAACTATGCTATTTCTAACCACTTTCATTTCTAAAAATCATCTCGTAACCACCTCCTCTGTGTCTAGTGACCCCCCAGGGAGTCCCGACCCCCACTTTGAGAACCACTGGGCTATATACCACCTGTGCTGCTATACAGTCATTGAAAACACACTGCTGAAAGTCATGTGCTGCCTACTCACCTCACAAATCGGTCAGTGAGATTTTTGACAAAGGAGTAAATCTCCATCCAGTTGTTGGACACACTTCCAGACCTGCAAGGAGGAATCAAAATCAAATCAACATTTATTTATCAAGCTTTCACTTAAAAAATAAATAAAAAGTTTAACAAAGTGCTTTATACTTACAATACAATAATAAAAGTTTTAAAAATACTTAATATTAACATTAAATAGGCTACAATAAATAGATAAAAATGTGTTATAATGTAATATTGTTTTGTAAGAACCTTTTGAATGTTCCAAATGCTTCACTAAATAAATATGTCTTAAGGCGTATTTTTAAATATGCAAGTTTTAACTACATTGACAGATGCTGAAGCCTTAACAAATGAACACACAGAGAGTACTGAAAGCCTCCCACAATGTAGGAGGGATGCTCATTGTCTCACCATTGCAGTAGCAGGTTTGATATGCACAGTATATGTTAAAGGTATAGAAAGCAATTCTGGTGAAAGCTTGTTGACATTAAAAAGGCAGGGTTAGTCATTCTGGAGAACGCTTGCTAACTTAAAATCAAAACAAAGCCATCAGAAGTTTAACCCCCCCACCACACACACACACACACACACACACACACACACACACATTGAAAAGCATTGCAAAGCCAAGTGTCACTGTTGTTGTGAGCGGTGTTCGCCACTGTTTATGTTCCTATTTACGGAGCCAGGGCTGTGTAGAAGTAGATAAACGGATATTTTTTCAGCATGGAGAGAGAATAATAAGCTACTGTGGCAAAATGTGAGGAGATATATGGTTAATTTGACGAAAAGTGTATTAGCGTTTTACACCTTTAAGCTCGATAAAAACAAAACACCTCCGTTCAGTGCATTAGGGTGCACCCTCAGAAGCTCCTCCCACCCACATTGGACACTCATTGCCAAGGCTAGGCATGGGATAGTGTTGTGTGGTGCGGTCTGCACCACTTGGTTTGTTTACAAAGCCAGGGCTGTGTAGAAACAGCTGTCCACAAGGAAATAATTGGTGAATTCAACAGAAAGTGTATTCGCTTACAATCGCATACTATAACATTATGAAAGGTCCAAACTTAATACACACATTGAACGGGCTATACAGCATGTATTTACTTAGGCAGTATCGGGTCCAAACATCTCTGTCATCCTGTAATTTGGTCATTGGGTGGAGGGGCTTGGATCTAGGCCAGCGGCTCGCTGTTGTTAACGTAGCCTCGTCCACGTTTTGGGAGGGCCATCATGAAATAACTTACTGCCACGGACACAAATCCCCTGGCTGGTTAAGTTACATCATATCACTTCATACGAGCGCAACTTTGCGGAACTGACTTTTGTTGCGGCAATAATTGTTATGGTGATATATTTGACGGGGGTAAATGGGTGAATATTCATAGTCAAATGCCATAAAAATAAAAAATGCTCATATTTATCTCTACATAAATATGTTACAGAATCCAATATAGCCTAGAGGCCTATCACATCAGATAAGAGCAGTTATTTATGTTTTAATGGTTTAAGGGCAATCATGACAACATTCAAAGCATGCTATTTAATTTGATAATGTATATTAGTTGTGCACACTCTTGAACACAGTGTGCTGCTCATTTAGAACATGATTTAAATCAGTGGATCCTCGTTAACTTGATTCCCAGTAGACTACCGTTGTTTAACCACACAATCTCTCACACACACACACACGCACACACAAGCGCGCCCACATGCACACACACGCGCTTGAAGCAGCTACCTCCACCTTATTATGTAGAATACCACGTTACGCCGTAAAGCGTCATAGTTCGATACTTACCTATCTAAAACGAAGTATAAGTCGTAGGCTCCATGGCACGATCTTTCTTCCGCAACACAATGCGAGATGTACAAACTAAGAAAAAGGGTAGCAGCTGTAGCCAGTGTCCAGCCTGTCTTACCCTGAAGTAAGTTCATCTTCATGGTCCGGACAGACAACCGAGACAGCATTATCTCACAAAAGACACGACGCGATTACGCGATGATAAATAGTCGCAGTCCTAGAACAGTTGACAGGGTTACAAACGCACATCGAGCGCTGTGTGGAGCAACATGACAAAGTTGCTGCAACAAACTTTAACAATCTGACATGAGAAATAGAGGAAAACACCGTGAAGACGTCAGTATTTCGTAATCTTACTTGACTCACTATTAATTACCACATCCGCAGTAGCATAATCTTGGCGCCTATGTTTATATGTGAAAAATACTGCGGAGACAATAAAACCGCACTATATTCTATGAAAGTTTACACACGCTAGAAGTTAGCGGCCCCATTGCACTGCGCATGCGTTAGTGACCAGACTTTTGGCTACACCCATCATATGCATATGAATCTAAACTGTTTAATTGAATCTGTGCCGATTCTTTAAAGATATATTGTCCAGAAAATAAGAAATTGTTATGTTTATCAAGTATAGTGGAGGATTCCCCTAGTAATTATGAGTAGCATTACAGCATGCAGGCATATTTCTGTTGAATAATAATATGTTATGTATATATTATTATCCTAGTAGTTGCTGTTGAAACTATCATGTGACCCCAGTTGGGTCTTTGTATCTGATTGTTTTTGTCAAATACAAAGTTACACAAAGATATATTTGGAAATGTCATGCAAGGGATGAAGTGACAGTTTATACTTGCTCTTGTGAAAGAATGCAACACCAGAAGAGCACAGGAAAACAAGTTACCTACAACACACGTTTACTGACTACTGAGATCAACAGCAGCACACCATTCTGCTTACTCAGCAATAATGATGAATTAATTAATAAAGCTTTATTTCCATTTTTATTTTCTCCATTTTATATTTTATGCTGATTTTATTGTTTTACTTGGGTCTTATTTGTGCCGTACATTTTATGTTTTCTATTAATTTTACTGTACAGCACTTTGTGACTACTGTTTGTTGTTTTAAAGTGCTATATAAATACATGTTGCTTGCTTGCTTGCTTGCTTGCTATTTAAAGCTTTATTAGCCAGAGCCCATATGATATGAGTGAACAAACACAGCCAGGTAAATACACTAAATAAGAATATCTAAACAAGAACATGTTGTAATAGAGAACGCTATATGGTGTAAATGTATAATGAGTATAAATAAAAGCAAACCGTTAGAGTATTACCACCCCCTATATTATGTCAGGGCTCAAGCCATGTGTTGGTGGGGGGACCCCAAAGTACCCCAAAGTATAGATATTGTAGGTTGGGTTTGAGTGAGCTTCGGCAGTATCATAATTAATGAAATGCAGTATGAATGAACATGTGGTGCGATAGCGTTCCACATCATAACCCCACCCCCCACGCCGAGAGACAAGTCACTCTGATGAAAGGAAATGGAAAACAGTTGGCATAATGACGACAGGAAAACGCCACAGATGTTGCCGACACATGTGTGGAAGACACTTTGAATTTTTGTTGGCAAAACCAACAAGGTTTGCATTTCTTTGACCCTGGCTGCAATGTCTAAAAGGAAGAAAGTACTCAGCATAATGGAGGACTCAAGTCATCCAGTGCATGACCTCTTCTCTTATCTCCCGTCGGGGAGGTGCTTACTAAGCATCTGTGCGAGGACGTCCCGTCTAAGAGATAGCTTCTACCCTCAAGCAGTTAGACTCACGATCAGTGGTTGGTAGGGTTGTTGTGGCTGTGGGCTGCCTTGTTTTTAATGTATAGTTTATATCCCAGGATGAGTGGGAAAGTATGTCTAGCTGCATGTTCATATGCGGGTACTATGTTAACATAGGAGTATATGTTCTATAGGTATGCAAGACGTAGAGGAATGGATGGTTGAATGTGTATATGGGTGCTTCATGTCATTTATTTATGTTCACTAGTTTATATGTATGTGTGTATTTGCTTGTATATTTATGTATGTATTGTATATTTATAATGGGTCCTTATATTTTACTTACTGTGAACTTTAAGGCTGGACAGAGCCATGGCAAAACAAATGTCATTGCGTTCTATTGTACTCAACTGTGGGAAGCATATGACAATAAAGTGAATCTGAATCTGTGGTGCGGTCTGCACCACTTTGCGTTCACATTTACAGGGCCTGTGGGGCTGCCTGTGTAGAAACATTGTATTTTCACACAGAACTGACAGCTAGCGGACCTTGAGGAGACATTTGCTGAATATTACACACACAAAAAATACAAAACGTGTTTAAGCTTGCAATCGTTGTTTCCACCTTTAAAACAGAGTACATGAGTAATAGCACGTCTTCCCCCAGGTAACAGGAAGACGGAGGACATTATCGTCATACACAGAATTTCTTCACTTGGCATTTTAACGCAAGATCAGGATATCATGAGGCAAATGTTCTGTAAATGAAAGTCCAGTGTTCCCTAGACTCCAGTTATTGTTTAATAGGTTACAGCGAATATATACATTTTCTGTTTTAATTTATATATTTACCGTTTTAAATAAGTTTAACTAACTTGAACTATTCATGTTTTTAATTGCTGTTGTTATGTGATTGCCAATTACACTGTAAAAAGAAATAAAGTAAAAAAAACAGATATTCTGGCAGCAGCGTAAAAACGGGAAAATACGGTCATATTAAAAAAAGATCATTATAGATTATAGATCACTGTAGAAAAAAGGTAATTCTCTGTACCATTATATTACATTTCTTTACCTATTTATACAAGAAAATCCTTAAAAATATAGTCATAACCATTAATCAAATAGAATTATTACTTTTATAAATGTTTTAGTACAGATAATTATTGTTATTATATTAAAAAATAAACGTAAGACTATTATCATATAAAACTTGGCAAATTGTTCTACAGAGAACCCTTGTTAATTTAGACAGCTTTACACATCAAAAGCCAGTTGTGTAAGACTCCACCCAGGGCCAGGACCCCAGACTCGAAATAGCACCACCAACAAAGACAAAAAGTCTTACTGGGGAGTCTTACTGGGGAGACATGCACCTGTTGGGCTGCAGTAAAATAATTGGATGTGTGACTTGTGAATCCCTACTACTCTTGAGCTGGTTTTCCCTCGTTGTTTTGCACAAAATGCAGAAGCCACGCCCAGAGCCGGCCCAAGCCTTAATGGGGCCCTGAGCAGAATTTAATTTTGGGGCCCCTCACCGCCAGTAATATTCACTCTTATCAATGCTCGATCATTCACACACCAGCTGTAAATCTAACACACCCATTATTAATGTCAGGGTTCCCACTCTAAGTCAAATATAAAATTACCTGACTTTTCCTCAACTTTCAGTTTGATGTCCGTGTAAAAGGGATAGGCAGAATGACAATGATAAAAAATGTAATAATGTGATAATATTTGACATAGATAGTACACAAGTAAAATATAGTTGGTTAAATTAGGTTTTGTAAGGAGGGGAAATCTTCCTTATATGGGGGGTCTGGGGTCCCCCCCATATAACTTTTGAGGGGAAATCTTCCTTATGGGGGTCACCCCCATATAAATGTTCCCCATTCAATTTCCTGCAGTCTGGTAAATTTGAAAATATAAATTTGTGCTGAAAACACTACATCTAGGCATCAGGTGACAAAATATAATGCAGTAAGGCTATCAGACATTCTGTATTGCTTTAAATTCTCCTGTAGATCAAATATTTTTCATGTACTATTATTATCCCTGCTTAGTCAAAAAATACAGACATGCTCTGCTCTTCTGTGTCTTTTGTTTGGGGAAGTAACTTCCTCAAGCACTTAAGTTCCCAGATATTGCCTGACTTGACCCAAAACATTAAAAGATTAATTGAATTTCCATGCCTGGAATAGACTTTATTAAAATTCCAATATATTCCAGAATGTCAATGACTAGTGGGAACCCTGTAATATAATTATTTATAGCTAGATGTGTTGCTTAAATCATACCAATGTCACATATTGGTTATGTTTTTTATCTTAGAAGGTAACCAACTCACAACAGTAATCTGGTGTTCATTTGCACTAAAGATAATGTTTAAAGTGGTAACAGCACAGTGTTAAAGCCTACAGAACATAGTGTACTGAAAAATAATATAAACCAGTAGACAAATCCTGTAAATTGTCACGCAACCATACCTTAACCTTGCTAGTTATTTGATATAATTTTTTTACATTTTACATTTATCTTATTCAAAGTCCGTTTTTGTTTTTGTGTCCATTGCTTTTAAGATGAATGTGAGTGATAAGCTACCAGCTCTAACAGAGACAGCGGGATTGTATTAAACCATGCTACAATGCTAGCCAGGCCAATAACATCCAGCATCTCCAGTTTTTTCTCCAATTGTTTCTCAAGTTGTTTCTCAAGTTGTTTCTCCAGTTGTTTCTTTATTTTTTTCTCCAGTTGTTTCTCAAGTTGTTTCTCAAGTTGTTTCTCCAGTTGTTTCTTTATTTTTTTCTCCAGTTGTTTCTCCAGATGATTCTTCAATTATCCCAAAATATTTGTTTGTGAAGTGTGAAGTTTGCGTCCCTTTGTTTTGTCTGGGATGTGAAAAGCACAGCGGCAAAGGAACAAAGCAATTTCAACTAACACACCTCATCTAATCCACGTATCAGGAACGCACACATATAATTATCTGGCAAATCAAACCTCAATTAGATTTTAATTACAATGTTAATTCTTTTGCGCACAGTTTCGCTGTAATAAATGCTAACGGCTCACTGCAAGCTCAGCAGGGTGCCGTAAAACAAATAAACAAAATAACACAAACAAACAGGTAGATATTTCACAATGTATGTGTATCTGACAGTTCCACTGTTTTTTAAAAAGCATAACCCATCAATTTGTCGTGGGGCCTTTAAGCCAGACAACCAATTAAAGGTGTCAGATAAAACAACAACATTAATTTATGGAGTCAGCCAGGTATTGAACTGGTGAGACATTACAAATAAACATTTGCAGTAACTGAGAGAGGTTTCGTAACCAATTAAAGGGTAATAGGTCAGCAGATAAAACAATGCATTTGAATGCAGAAAGTTTTTCTCAGACTCTTAGTGCACAAATCGAGTAATCATCATGCAGTATATATCAAATTCTAATTTCTGGAAAACTGTCAAGACATTCATTGTTTTGTGTGCAGAAATGTAGTTGTGTTTTTAAACAATAAGAACAACATTGTTGTTTAGGCTTGTAACTCCAGCGCACCCTGTGCCTTCCCCCAGCTTAACAAGCACACACACAAGGTTCTGTACACATGTTGTCTATACCTGTTCCGCTCACTGAAGGACAGTACTGTGTGGGTTTGAAACCCTTCCGAATGGTGCGTTACGAGCGGAACACACCGTTATCGATAATTGGGGAGGCGTCAGGACATCAAGGAGCTTCAAGAAAACCAACAAAAGAAATATTAGTCACAATAACAAGCATTCACCGGGCCCTAATAGCATCTATAACTCACAATTACTTTAATAACTGTTGGTTTAGCTTGTTTTTCCCCTTTTAGAAAGCCTTGTTTGTCACTGGTGGCATGTTAAGTTGAAATTGAGTGTTGCGTCCAGAAGTAAACAGCATCTATCAATCATGACTCTAGGCCATGTGTCAACATGTAGCAGGTAGAGGTAAAAGTGTTTGTTGCTCTCTCACACTCTTTCTCAAGGGAATATGTGTGTGTGTGTGTGTGTGTGTGTGTGTGTGTGTGTGTGTGTGTGTGTGTGTGAGTGCGGGTGTGTGTGTATACGTGTGTGTATGCGTGCGTGTGTGCGTGTGTGTATGCATACGTGTGCGCATGTGTGTATGTGTGCGTGTGTGTGTATCCCGCTATAACTTTGTGAACACAGTATGTACAGTAATGCACGGTCACATGCAACTTTTTTAATCAATAAAATAAATGCACACTATCCAGTGTATTTAAAAGTAGATGTGGGTCACATGACGTATAGTTGTAGACAAAGTATTTAAGACCTTTGGGTCTTTACAATATATTGGAGGAGCATATATTTAACAGACCTACCATGTTGGAACTGCGACAGTTCAATAAAGTGTTGTCTGCCACCTTCTGTCTTACAAAATAACTTAGTGCTGTGTTGGCTGATACAAATGTGTGATTAACAGGTGGAATAATTATATTTAAATGGATGAAAAAGATACAACTTTAATCAGCCGTACAGTATGTGGGTGAAGTTGTAATAGAAAATGGGTTTTGTCTAGTTTTGGCATGGATCTTGCTGTCTGAGATGTTATTTAATTGATGTAAAAACATAAGATAGGCACCCCTTGCTGTTTCACCAGATTTTCTGTGAGAAACATCACATCAGTAATTCACAATTGGTGCAACTTTCTACCTCACAACTAGGCACCAATCACCATGCGCCTTCAACTTGAAACTGTTGGAATATGGGTGGTGTCTTCTCACCCAGTTCCAGCGTGTTCGTTTATGGAATTGAAGTAGCCCACCCACTCCCTGCATTGCTTTTTCCCTCCCATTTGAAATGGACCAATCAGCCTGTGACTGGACCAAATGGACCAATCAGCCAGTAATAATGGAGGAATGTCTCCACAAAGGGCAGTTTTGTTCTAAGTGTGCACAACCATGAAAAATTAAAGAAAGATATATACAAAACAGAGATGTTAAACTCCCGGTAGTTAACTGTGGGTAACCTCTCCCTCCGTGATGGGTTTCCACGGAGACGACATCTACGGTGACGGCACGACATCGAGCGGCAGACGGTAACATTTAGAGTCGGGTAGACAGCCGGGTGTCTTCCTGATAATGAAGCGAATCCACGTTTCACCCTCCCACCTTTCTCCGTAATTGTTCTTGATTATGCCTTTGTGTATCACGCACGAATTCCCCCTCATATCAGCGCCCTGCGTACAAAGACATGCACCCCCCCCCACCCACACACACACACACACACCTACCAGTGACATAAAAAAATGGCCGATTAGCAAATTCAAGATCTCCTTTGCCCTAATCTGTCCTGAGGTATTTTTGCAGTTCGTCCCCCGCAGAAACATGTTTGACACTTACAGCATCTCCGCTCCCACGTTTAATTGGATTAAAGGGGAGTCGGGATTAATCGCTGCTCAAACGGGACGATCTGAGGCCCGGGAACTAGGGGGCTGGGGGAGGTCGGGGAAAAGGATGGGCATCAGAATTAAAGAAGGTGATGAATTGAATTCAACATATACGTGCTTTTCCTAACCTCTCTTCTCATTCTGGTGCGATGAGGCGATGACAGTGGCACATGGAACACGGGTAAGAATGTGATTTGATGTGAAATGTGAAAAACAAATACATTAGCGACAGGGAGTTTGAGAGAGAGGGTCCCCCCAAAGTTGTGTCGTAAACATCAGAAGATGAAATTGCTTAATTTCCTAACCCGTGTGAGAACCTTACTGGCTATCACAGAAGGAAGCGCTTCATCGCAATGTATGTGAGTTTTTCTTTACTGAAATACAAATGTTCATATTTACATACTGTAAATAATGAGCAAGTTCAACAGGGACATTTAAGATGGTTTGTGTCTGAAATATTAAAGGTACAGTTGATTGCTTTATACTGTAGTGTCCCCAGAAGCACAAATGATAGCCCTACCTCACTGTTTATGTTTGCACTCTAACATAAACAGTGAGGTAGAGAGGGATTAGAGAGCAGTGAGGGGCCCTCTCACCTCGCATTACCCAGAATCCTCCCTGCCTCCCCATCCATCCAGCTACTCTGATGTGCAGCTAGGCGCGCTGTAGGCTCTGTCCGTCAAAAAGACACCTGCTCCTGCTGACTGCAGTAGCTCTCTGTCACGCTGTTCACAGGGGCCAGTCAGCCTGGCTGTCTGTCGGCCATGACTCACGGGCACGCTCACCGGCCGAGGGGTTGCTGTGGTTACCACGCTGTCAGGTGAGATGCAAAGGCGGGCATGCGGGACCCGTGGGTAAGGCCTCAACGTCAACAAAAGCACATCTGATGTTATAAGGCCTACATCTTTTTAAAGGTACAGTCAGCTATTGCAAGCTAATTGTAAGCTAATACACTTCAAATTCACCAAATAGGCGATCTCCTCGCATTTCACTAACTTAACGTTCTCTGTGTGTGCTGAAAGCATAATTCTTTTACACAGAAGAAAAGTGGTGAACACCGCTCACAACAACACGCTTCACAATGCGTTTCAATGTGGTGGGGGCGGCCGCACTTCTAGCGTTTGTTTTGATTTGAGCTTAAAGCTAACAAACGTTCTGGGGAAGAGAGCGACTATCCCAGCATTTAATACACATATTTGTAACACTTTATTTTATGTTTTGTTTACTGTTGACAACAATATACTGTAGCATGAAGCTATAGCACGGATGGTAATTAGTGCCCAGAGATAGTCCTAGTTTAGCACAGAATAACTGTGTGTGTTTGTGTGTGCGAGCGCAGTGCGTGTGGCCACATCAGGAGAGTGGCTATGAATACTAAATAGTGCATGTGTCAATTTAAACTACAGAAGGACTTCAGGAAACGAGGGCATTCCATATAGGACACTGGCTCCTGATCTGTAGATGATATAAGCCTTTGTTGACGATGGAATGCTGGAGCTCGGGGTGTGGTGTGTCTGTGTGTGTGTGTGTGTGTGTGGTGGGGGGTGGGGGTTCAGTTAAAACAAGACAAACGTTGTGTGTTTCAGCTAAGCGGGCGAGTGATTTAGAGCCAGAGTGAAAGGGAATGATTCAAAAAGCCCCCCTCTTCAAAGAGCTGCTGCAGCCCTCCCATATCTGCCCGAGAGACGCCTTAACTCTGACAAGGGTTGATGGGCGAGAGGACGTCCCCTCCACACTAATGGTTGCTTCACAACCACCCCTGTCCCCCCTGGGGGGAAACACACTTTGAAGGAATAAAGTCCACAAGCCGCGCAAATCATCCGCTCACCCGCGTCACCTCGGATACGAGCCGTAACCCCGCTGTCCTCCCTTGCCCGCTCTTGCTCTACACCAGCACGGCTGCAGTCAGATCGCCCCGGGGCGGTTACAGCTGGATGGCGCCTAGCGGTGGCTGCGTGTTACCGTTCATGTCGTCGATGTTTGTCCCAGCCGGTCATGGGAGGTTTTGCAGTTTTTTTTTGTGCACTATAAGAAAAACTTGCCGTCACGCGGCTGTGCCCTCTTTCTTCCGTCTCGGAACGGCTTTCTTTGACCTCTCTTTTTAGTGTGTCACGGAACCGCTTGGCCCTAGCTAGGGTACCTGCGCTACTTTCAACTCCTATAGCGTTGTTATAGTTCCATTTATGGGATATCTTAATTTACAAAACATGCTACAGAACATGTTGGTCTGTGTAAAAACAATTAATTAGGCTGTATAACTAGTTAAGTAGTGTGTTGTGAGTTAACCTACATTAAAGTAGAGGAATTGGGAATTGAGAATTGATCATATACTTGCCTGCGTACCTTGCGTGTGGATTTAAAATATATTCATGGGCCAGGATCAGGGCCGAATCATCTTTCAACTTTCCGCCACGATGTTCCCCACGTATTGCATCATACAGCACTGCTGCTCCTGCTGTGATGTCACATCCTCTGCCTACAACTCGCCTGAACCGGTCAATGAATCACCCCTCCCCTCTTTCCCCTACGTTAATGGATTTACCTAAGCAGTCACACTTGACTTCACGTTGGCGACAGACCTCCTCACTCAAACTGACAAGCTTGCCGGTCCGAATTTCCACTGACGGCCTCGGAATATCTACCGCATGTGAAAAAGTCCCGGGACAAGAGGAGGAGGAGAAGACGATGAGGGCGAAGAAGGATACGTGGGGATGGTGGGGGGGGGGATGCCTCGCCTGCCTCAGTCTCACATCTCTTGACAGCTGCCATTTTCACTAGCGAGCTCGCACCCTTCCACCCGCCCGTAAACTATCCATCTTCCTTAATCGACCGGCAAGTCGCAGTCCCCGTTGTGCGCTCGCTGCCTTTTCCAGGTCAGGTTTGGACTGGTGCGTCGTTAGAGATTAGTGACTTGTCCCTATGAGGGCCAACAGACCCACCCACCAGGCCTGCGGTGATTACGGGAATACTAAACAAGCTAACTTTGTAGTTGGTAGTCTCAGCCTCTAAAGTCCATTAGCACTGCGTCACGTAAGGAAACGCAGTGCTTCAGGTTTTGGTTGATAGGAGCAGTCGGTCCAGCCGCTACACCAAAGAGTCAACCAGCGACCTGGCGATATCTTTTGATAAGCGGTCACTCCCTAGCCTTGCGAGGCCACCCTGATCTCACAATTTTCAGTTTAATTTTGCCGTGAGAATCAGTCTGGAAAGTCTCTGGATCATTTTGAATGTGTCCGAGTAGCAACTGAACTTTCTAATCAGCGTCGTGTTTATAGCTATACAGGCGTGGTTTTCCAATCAGCGTCGTGTTTCTAGCTATACTTGTGTGGTTTAGGTGTGCCGACCATGGTGCCGACAGTGAAAACGACCAGATGGTTCAGCCAATCAACTGCCAAGTATTTTTTTGAAAGTACAGCGGTGTAGTTCTAGCTTGCATGCCTTGATGTTAAAGCATTCCCTGCTTGTACAGTATTGGCTCTAGAACAATCATACTGTTAACATTTGATTTTAAGCAGCAAGCAGATGTCTGGTTTACTGCAGTGCTCCAGCCAAGCAGGAGAACATGTGTGGTGTGAGTTCTAGAAGTTATTCAAACTTGAGTAATATTGCTGGAACAAAACTTGAATTAGATATTGTTTGGAGATGTTTTACTTGGACTTGGGAGCAGAGCTTTGTCCAAGTTTGGTTGTTGTAACGCAACAAATTACAAACGCATCAACTGCATGCAGTGCTGTAGGTTGCCTAAGCAACAGCCTTTTCACATGTATTCAAATGTTCTCTCAACAATAATCGAGGTGCACAGAATTCACTTATCCGTTTTTTTAAGGGAAACAGATCGAGCCGTGGATGGCTAATATCTCCGGGCCCTCCGGGCGTTCAATGGGCCATTTTTCGTTCCCGGGTGAGTCCTCTGCTTTCCCCGGGGTCGCTAATCGAATCCTACAGGGCTCTCTGACAGTGATGAGTGCGCAAGGGTGATGCGATTAAATGGACACGCTTAGGATAACAGTATAGTCTCTGGCCAATCTCTGCAATATTTAGCTAGGCGTTGAGACACAGTGTCCGAGCCTCAAGGTGTGCTAACCTTAACGCAACATGCCACTACTTTCCTCCATTAGGATGAAGTGAGGCTCAAAGTGGAGGACAGAGCCAGAGACATTATATAGAGGAGACAGACCACTTAGAGAGTCCTCAATAGAACTCTATGGGAGAAGTACCAGAGACAT
>JAOEGT010042544.1:0-22091 GCA_025447795.1 Speoplatyrhinus poulsoni | reverse complement strand
GAAATGACTGGAATCATGCAATAATTTAATTTTGATCACGGATCAGTGGACAAATATTTATGTATTTATTTTTAATCTTTTTTTTTTTTACATTTTATGACACAGGGGAGGAGCTGCCTCCCCTGCCGCCACTGACCGCATGTCACTGTTTATTTGTATGTATTTGTATGTAGCAGGAAGGATAGTTGATCAAGAACTTAGTTATAACGTTAATTAAGTTTTTTTATAGTTACTATTGTGAGAAAATATAACTTTGCATCTCATTTATTATGTTGCAATAATTGTAAAATAAGAAGTTGTAAACTAGCACTGGCATAGGCATACCACTGCTGTATAAACAGAAAAACGATGTACTCCGGTACATTACCAGTGCTCAAAACATGTAGAAAACGTGTGCTCACATTGGCCCAAGGCTTTTTGGAAGCGTTGTCCGTTGACATGTTTAAGGACATGGTGTGGCTGTCTGTTGATGTGTCTGACTGTCAGCTTACAAAAGAGATGATTTCTGCAAAACAAAGTTAAAACTTTTCAAATGTTGTTTCATGGAACAACGACTTCACATTATAGACATTAAACGATGCAGATGTTCAGACCAGAGTATAGTGCCCTTACGGTTGTTTTGTGCTTGGCACAATGTGTGGTTCATATTGGCTATAGTTGAACTCTGAAGCAGCGCTTAGTGTCTTGTATTTCTTCCCGTTGGTGAACTTCTGCACTTCTGCTAGGTTACAAGGAAACTCGTGGCCATTTAGTGTGCATCTGATCTGAAACGACAACAGCACAGTAGTGTAATATTAAATGAAGGATGTGGGAGTAAATTGTTCTCAATAGGCATATACTACACACAAATCAACCATGTCTGGTATTAGTTAGCAACTAGCTACTCAGTTGCATGCATGGATGGATGGATGTGTGATACCGTTACTGACCTTATTGCCGTCTGTACGTTGGATAAATGGATGATTAAGGAGAAACGCCTGGAGGTCTACCGGTAAACCTTCCATTGCTAAATAACCATAGGTGCTGTGACCATCGACCTCTTCAACAAGTTGTGAAGTGAATGAATGTCGATCTGCGCCACATGGGACTGGGATCAAGTGCGCAGCCGCACTGCCAGTGACGTCATTTACAGAAATGTAAATTATAATAACGTGACAATGATTTTCTCAAAATGAAATAATAGATAGGTCCAAGTGGAAAAGCCCGTGGGTCCCTAATAATACAAATTAATATAAAAAGAGATTGTGACAAAACCACGGAAGTAGGCTACATATTGTCCAGAATGTGCAGTAGCCAACTACAATTCATATTTACTGGGAAGTTATATTTAATTATTCTCCGTAATTAGGTAAATGTACTAGTTGTAGAATTGTTTTTGTCATTTTTTTTTTTTTTTCAATTTTGCACCATTTAGGACTGTCGTATGCGCTCCGAGTCAGCTGATCAGTATTCATGTGACATCTTCTCAGGCGAAGACACTCCTACCCCCGCGCCGTCCCGTGATACACAAAAAGGCAGACGCTCCAAATCACCAGTTCTCTGCTGTAATCCGGGTGTAAGACGTTTATTATGATAATGTTCTAATTATTGATGTCAGTGTTGTTATCTTGTGCATGTCGAGAGCGATACAAATACGTAACCTTGCCACACCAGAAGGGTCATTGATGTACCGTTACAGACTTCCTGGTAAAATAATCCAGTAGCCTAGGGGTCAACCACATTACTGTATAGCACCACAAAATGTCTGGACCAAATGGAGATCCCAACACCTCTGATAATATTGTAAATATTATCGATGAAGAAGATGAATTCGGTGACGAAGGTAATTATGATTATATTACAATCACACATTCAATGAGAGTTAAGCGGCATAGATTCATTCCTCTAATCATTGAGACGATCCAGTGAAAGCTGGCATAGCCTACCAGTATTAAGGCTAATCACAGTTAATATGGGATATTTGTTTAAACGTGTATACTTCCCAAGTTTTAATTAAACTAATCATTCATAATTTATTGACAGAATATGTTGCCATCAACTCAATGCTGGATCAAATAAATTCATGTCTTGATGATTTGGAGGAGAAGAATGACTCCCTTAATGGAAAACTGCACGAACTCTTGGAGTCCAACAGACGGGCCAGGCTGGAGTTCAGAGCTCAGTTGGTTGGCTCACCCACGGAAGAACCCTGCAGTGTCTCAGAAGGCGATTGCTCATCTTCCAGTGGAGAACTGCATATGGATCGCAGGCAACCAAACTAGTGACCGATAGGCAACGATGCAGATATATTGGAAGGTTTTCACCGCAGCTGCAGAATTGCTGTAACTTAGTCCAACGACGAAGTGTGTGGAGTTGCATCTGAACATATTATATAACCTACTACATGCTCTGGATGTTATCAGTCATCCTGTACGGTACAGTATGACTGATAACACGTATAGAAAATGGAACCCATAGAACTATGATGACTATTCTGTGTGGTCGTTTCACTTTTCTTTATACATTTGGTTTAGTCTACTTTTGATGAGGCAGCTGCTTGTTTAAGATGCATTGTATCAGGTAATCTGCCGTTGGGATTAATTTTGTTTTGATTAAATTTGTGAAATTGCATTTGTTGTATTCAGATAGAGGCTTCAGTAGGAGCAGCTATACATATTTTTTCCGTACCCATTTGGTTGTAATGTAAATCTTTGTCATATTGTATTTAACCTACAGTAATTGCATTGTGTAATGTATTTTTTGAAGAATTGTTTATAGATAGCCTCATGCACAATGAAGAACACAATAAAAATGTGGTAATTGTCAAATATTTTATTTAAAATGACAAAACATACGTCCAAAAATACATGAAACTTCCAGCAGTTATAAAACATGTTTGTTCGTCTGTTACTGAATAAAAATGCAATAAGAAACAAACTGCCTTTTATTTGAAAGAAAAACAACTTTACATGCAATTACATGTGTCCTTCCATACAATTTCCAAGGTAGACAAGTAGTCAACATCCTTACCTACATAAATTTTCACTGTATACTAGAACTGACATCCCGTCTAATAGGTTAGCGTGACTATGTCACAATAGACAGCCATCACTACAACTAAAACAATCGCTAGAGGTCGACTCAGACCTTTATTTATTGTGTGAAAATGTAAATACTTGGTCATTAAGACTGAAGTCATATCTGTGCCTGCCTGGTGAATGACTGGGCATTGTGGAAGTTGTATCTATAGTATAGACACTGTACAAATAACTCAAAACCGGGTGAAAGTGTTTCTGGATCTGCTGGATAAAATGATTGAAAGTATGCTACATTAAGTGGGAACAACACTGCTTTTTTATTCTGCCTTTAAATCTAAATTATCCCATGTCATTTACATCCGGAACTATTTGACATGACTTCCACATCCAGTGTAAGAGAACAAAGCACTTAAATGAGAAAAACAGAAGAATTAACGTTTGAAATAAAATATCAATGCTTGTGACATTTCTCTATAATGTCCAAGGAATTGCCACAGAAGCTACTTCCTTTCAAGTGAATTTGTTCGAGCATAGTCAAGCTTCTCTACTGGCCATTGAATAGTCAACTGTGTGAAAACACAATTGAGCTCCATGTAGGGTAATTTGCCACGGGAGGTAACATTTCCATGGTCTACTTAAAAGGTGGAGTCAGCGATGGTAGAGAAAGATTGTCAATATTTCAACTCATCAAAAGAAACACATCTCCCTTCAGGGATGTGCCCCCCACCCCCAATTCTGCACCACTTTGTGTTCCCATTAACAGAGCAAGGGTTGCGTAGGAACACCAGATTATTTTACACTGTGCACCCAGAACATAACAACTTGCGGACCATGAAGTCACTGAAGTTGACAATGTATTGGATTAGAATAGCCAACCCCACCTTTAAGGTTGCTGGTAGAATCAGTGCGTGAAATGCCTTGGTAGAAGCTAAAGAATCACAGCATACAGTCAAAAACGGCAAACCTAGATGCAACATATTGCAAAAGATTAAATAAACCACCAGAGAGAAATTAAATTTACAAGTTAAGATCAGAATATTCTGCATGAATATTCGACATTCAAGCAAAGCTACAAGTTCACTTTTCAATGTTATGTTTCAAGTTTCAACATGTTTTTTGGAAGCGAGCCTATTAAATATTGAGGATACATTAGAATCATTAATTTAATCTAAATGTTCAGCCAGCATTGGCAAAACATTTAATTTCCACACCATCTTGGCTATTTAGATCAGAACGGTGGGAAATATACTTTTAAAAATCAACCAATAACATGCGTGACAATTATCAAAACTAGATAAATGTTTACAAATAAATAAAAATCCTGCAATATTCACACTGGCAATAGTTAATTTGCAAACTGTAGGTCAACAAGCAATTCTAAAGTAAAAATACTCAAAAATATTATGTTCCATATCTTTAAAAGGTACTAGAAAAGCATATAATCTTCTTCTCCCATGATTTGTGAGAAAATAAAAGACCATAAAGTGACTGATTAAGGTTGTAAAATATTACAAATCTAAATTAAACTTTTACTAAACCGCTCTGCTCTGCAGGCTTCACACCAGTTCTCAAACAGATCGTAACCATGTATTAACCTTCAAGGTAGTCTGGAAACCCAGTGTCTGCATTCATCCTCCAGTCACTTCCACTGGTTTTCTGAAAACATGCCTCTAACAAGCCTGGAACGCTGACTGTCGTCTCCACAGTTTTGATCTAGCACAATTTACGATATACTGTACTTTAAAGTCCAACCGACCCGACTTCGGATAAGCGGGATGGATGTACTTTAAAGTTTTAATTTAAAACTCGACGACATGTTACAAGTTTGATTCTGAGAACAATAATTTATTTACCAAATGTCAATGTGAAGACTATGTTAAGGAAGCTTCAAATTCAAGAGTTAAATTATGTTTTATTAAATGTTTTTGCCCCATTCATACTGTACCCCCACCCTGGCAAAACAACATGATGCTGGCTTAACAGATACACCACTTGATCTTAAGATATTCCTTTTCATAATGAAACAGGACTTGAAACATTCAGTTGCCATGTGCAGTGCATGGCAACTGCAGGGCTCTGTACGTGTGATAAGCCGGTTCACTGTTCAGGAATGAGACTGCTAGTTCCGCCTCCCACTAAGTCCCTTATTGGATTGGAGACAAGCACAGCATGACCTGGTGACTATATCAAAACTAATCATCTACTGATTCCACTACAACATTTGCTACTCTGCTACAATCAGCGGAACATTTACAAGACCGTCGCCCCATCTTTACCACATGCTGGAGCCACACACAGACACACAGAGACACACACACACAAGAGCAGCAGCACTGGACCTAGTTGTGGAACCGGCTGGTATACTGGAGAAATCAGAAAAGCTTAAAAACACCAGTGAGTGCAGTTGTCCTCCCGGTCAGTGGGTGGTGCTGTGGAGCCAGTCATGTTCCGCAGCGACCACTCCGGTGTGTGTGTGAAGCTATATTCTACACTTGGGTGGGTCCGTCACTCCCTCCATGATAGCGTGCACGTAACTGGAACACCCACCCCCCCCGTCCCCCTTTTCCTCTCCATGCCCCCCCCCCCCCAGGCCTCAGTGTCTGCATGCAGCCCTGCCTGACCTCCTCCTGGGGGCAGCCTTAGCCTTCCTCCCAGGACCAGAAGCCCCCTCCTCCATCTTTTCCCCCTTCTCCTCCTCTACCTCCTTCCGGCCCGGCTGACATTCTGACCCCTCCTGCTTTCCGTCGGTCAGCCCGTGAAGGTCCTCCTGGTCCACGGGGGGGTCCCCCTGGTCCACACAGGCTTGGAACGAGGCAACGAGAGGGTCTGGCAGAGCGCAGCAGCCGTCCCCTTCTTCTGTTGACGTGGCGAGCGCTTCTGCCTCAACCGCCGCCGCCGCTGTCGTCCCCTCCTCCTCCTCCTCCTCCTCCTCCTCCACCTCCACCTCCACCTCCTGGGAGTGTCCTCCGCCAGGCGCCTCCTTCAGGCGGGTGACTGTAATGACAGGCTGCATGCTCTGGTCGTGGCTGCTCACCAGGGCCCCGCCACTGGGGGGGGCTGCAGCAGCTGTGTCGCGCTGCAGGGCTCTGTACTTCTGGGGACGCAACACGTTGGGTTGTTTAGTGTGCTGCCTCCATCACACACACACACAAGTGCGTTCATGTTCACACACACACACACACACACACACACACACACACACACACACACACACAGGATGTGCATTTTGGTTATTTTGACTGCTACAGTCCCCGACAGAGAAAACAAGCGAGTGCACTAGGATACCATATAGTTACAGTGCAGTGTAGTTCTATAAATATGCAGTTGTATTTTCAATTGTTCCAAGCTGACCGAACATAACAAGGGATTTAATACAGAAGCAGAAGGCGTATTAAATATTAATATATAGTATGTCGGAAATACAAAACGCCAAGTAAGAGAGGCTCTCACTAGGTCAACACCGACCTTGAGGCTCTCACTAGAGGTCAACACTGACCTTGAGGTTCTCACTAGACGTCAACACCGACCTTGAGGCTCTCACTAGAGGTCAACACTGACCTTCAGGCTCTCACTAGAGGTCAACACTGACCTCCGGCTCTCACTAGAGGTCAACACGACCTTCAGGCTCTCACTAGAGGTCAACACTGACCTTGAGGTTCTCAAAGTGCACGAGGGACCTGCAGTGTGAGTGCAGGGCCGTGGACTCAAAGTGGTAGAACCGGTTACAGAGCCGACACAGGAAGCCTGCCACCGGAGCCAGGAAGCTGGAGCCTATCGGAGAGAAGAGCCCAGTACGTCACACAGTACAGAGGTGTGGCCAGAGCAATAGAAACACATGCTAAAGATATAAACATGGTCCAAGTATACTTCAACAATATAAACAAAGTGTTACTTTATTATTACATACGTTTATATACAGCCACAGAAAATATACGGCTGGAAATTATTTAAAATGTAATAGTATAAATATACTGTAAATGTAAAAGATATAAACAAATTCTATGAATAAAAATATACATATATTACATGTCAATCAAAAATAAAAATGTATAAATAGTCCAAATCTGGAGAAATTGATGCAGTGGTCTCTTAATTGTCTCCGCATCTGTTATGTGCGTATTACGTTTTACTATGTACTGTAATGACATTATGTGTGACGGTGGCCGCTAAACGTCCTCTCACCATAGATGGTGTCTGGCTCATACTCCTCATCGGTGTCCATGTCCTTCAGGCTCACCTCCGTGCGGCCAGACCAGCCCTCCTGGGAGAAGAACAGTCAGTCAGTCACCCTAGCTCCACCCAACTGTAGAGTGGAGGTGCACAATTTGGCCACAAGGGGGCAAGCTCACTGTGGGCAGGAGAAATGATAGAATGATAGAGGAGACTGACCGCTTTAAGAATTCTGAATGGAACTCTATGGGACAAATCTGTGATTTGATTGGAGGAAAAGAGCCAATCTTCTGCTTTATAAATGGCCAAACCTTAACCTATTTATCCAATCGTGCGATCGCAGGTTGTCAGTTACATAGGCGTAGTAGAAATTTAACCTGTAGGGATAACTGCTTTTTAGATCTAGGGCAAAAATCACCAAACATTTAAGTGGGTTTTTGTCAAAGGTGAACACCGATGTGCAGATATGCCTCTCTCCACATTCACTGACATAAGGTATTTGTCATAACTGCCCCAGAGACTACAGAGATGGCCTATGAGGACTCTTGGTGCGATCCATTGTAGAGCTGTACCAAACAATTATTATAACAAACGATAATTTAGTTGATTAATCATACAACTAAACTATCTATAACTTTGAGATCCTTTCAATGCCATAGGGTGCTCCCTCAGAAGCTGTGTCCCCCACATTGGTAACAGATTGTTGTGCGGTCTGCACCACTTTGTTTGTGTTCATTGCAAAGCCAGGGCAAGATGACTGCAGACGACCAGACTTGCCTATAAGCACTTTGCCCTTACCAAGATGGCTGCCGAGCGGCCAGCCTTGCCTACAAGCACTTTGCCCTTACCAAGATGGCTGCCGAGCGGCCAGCCTTGCCTACAAGGACTTTGCCCTTACCAAGATGGCTGCCGAGCAGCCAGCCTTGCCTACAAGGACTTTGCCCTTACCAAGATGGCTGCCGAGCGGCCAGCCTTGCCTACAAGGACTTTGTCTCAGTCCAATCGTACAGAACTGTGCTGCAACTTCTGTTGCAAGCGTTGGTTCTCACTTCATGGTGGTTCACACTTACGAGAGCATCACCCAGCTAGAAAAACCTAACCGGAGGATTGGCTCACCTGCTCACCGGAGCTCCCTTCTGCATCCTCGTTGCCATGGCTCTCGTCGCCATGATCGCTGCAGTCGTCTTCCTGCTCGTCCACCGGGCAGCCGTCGGGGTCCATGGCAACCAGGACCTCCAAGCCCTCGGGTCCCTGACACTAGTTAGTGATGGTACAGCAAGAGACGTTACACGCGGATGGACGGACGGACGGACGGACGGACGGACAGGGAGACACACAGATACCTCTTCCACTCTCTGCTTGTGTGTCTGAGACTGCATGTGCTCCACAAACAGCTGGGTGCTCCTGAAGTGCTTCTTGCACACGGTGCAGGACGGGCTGACCGCTCGGCACACCAACTGGGGAGCACACACGACAGGTAGGCTCAGTGAGACTGGAGGTGCCATTGGACGGCACTTGTGCATTCGATTTTGGGAAGGGGGAGAAGGCTTTTCTAAACGGACACGCCAGATGGATTGTTGTCACAAGTCCATCTGGGGAGCCGTACATTGAAACTGTTTGTGAATGGCTGTACTTGGCAATTGATTGGATGAACCATCTGGTCGTTTTCTCTGTCGGCACACCTAAACCACGCCCGTTTAGCTGTCAACAGGACGATTGGTAAATTCAGCTGCAACTCGGACACATTCAAAATTATTTCTAGGCTGTACAGACTTATTCTCAAGGAGAAATAAAGATCAGGATGGTCTCGCGAGGCTGGGACGTTTCACCCTTTATGCAGACCAGAACGACCCAGCGTTCCATGCAAGTGGATAGAGGAGGTCCAGGGATATCACCAGAATATTGCCCATTATCTCTCTCTGGGGCGTTAATGGGTATTTTGAGTATATTACATTAATTCCCAAGTAACTACGATCAATCTGAGGCCACAACGGTATATATGCAGCAAATTATTTTTGGGTGAATTGACTTTGTTTCAGGCCATGCATGGTAGATTTAGCTGTCTGGGTGCTGCCTACGTAAGCCTCCACAGGTGTTGGTGACACGCCCACTTAAAGTCGTTTAAAGGAAAATTGGAATTTAGGCAAGTCAACTAGTCTAAAAGTAAGAAAACACTCAGAAAACTGTTGATAAGTATCACAGTCTATAAGGCTAAATATGTACATGTTGGTATTCTATCATGCAGTGGGGAACACTACCGGTAGGCATTCCCATTTTTATACATTTTAAATATTCTAAAGTTATTATTCTTAAATTGTATTATTATCTTCGTAAAATAACGAAAGCAGAGTGCCAACTACTGTGAACTACTGCTACCGGAAGAGGTCAGTATCTGTTTTGTAGCTGCGCTTAAAAAGTTCACTCTCATTCAAGTTGTGGGAAGTGACAATCTGTACATTTTCTCCGCTGTGAGCCGTGTCTGTCCCTGCAGTATCACCACTCTGAAAGCGTTGAATCAACGCGCTCCCATCTTCACTCACAGAGTAAACAGCGTTTCAAGTGCAGACTGACTGACCAATGGACAAGAAAAAGTACCTACTACTTAAAAATAATAATAATAATAATAATAATACTTTTAACCGACTAGCTGTATTTCTGGTGCCAATTAGCAAGGCTGGCAACTTGTAACCGTTTAACCGACTAATCGCGCACATCTCTAATCTTCACCCTGCTCCTGTGGTCTGTACCTTATGCTCCCTGGTACGTCGGTGGTCCATGATGCTGCTGGAGAAGTGGGTGTGACAGGTGGCACACCACCGCTGCTGGCCTGCTCTCTTCTCTCTGCAGGAAGGACAGATGTGACTAGATGTTAGCTGTGACTAGAGGTTAGGAGTGACTAGAGGTTAGCTGTGACTAGAGGTTAATTGTGACTAGATGTTAGGAGTGACTAGATGTTAGGAGTGACTAGAGGTTAGCTGTGACTAGATGTTAGCTGTGACTAGAGGTTAGGAGTGACTAGAGGTTAATTGTGACTAGATGTTAGGAGTGACTAGATGTTAGCTGTGACTAGAGGTTAGGAGTGACTAGATGTTAGCTGTGACTAGAGGTTAGGAGTGACTACAGGTTAATGGTGGCCAGAGGTTAGCGGTGACTAGAGGTTCATTGTGACTACAGGTTAATGGTGACTAGTGCTTTACCAAACTGAACTAGTTTTTTGCCGATTAATGGATAACTAAATTATCGATGATATAGAAATCCACTCAATGCCATAGGGTGCTCCCTTAGAAGCTTTGCCCCCCACATTGGTAACACATAGTGTAGTGCAGTCTGCACCACTTTGTTTGTGTTCCTTATTACAAAGCCAGGGCAGTGTAGAAACACCAGATTGTTTTTAGCATGTACTTCATTGATCAGCCCCATGGATCGGCTACAACTGTCCAATTGTCACCGATACCGATCCAGCTGTTTAAGTCAGTATCGGACCCATTTCCGATCTCGGTATCTTATCGGTGCCATCCCTAGCTACGACCCAAGTGGCCCGTAGCCCGGCCCGTAGCCCCCCAGAGCCAGAAACAGACCCATCTCTCTGGGCCCCTTGCAGGGTCTCCTGGACGCGGGGCAGCAGGGTGACCAGGCAGGCGTTGCTCATGTGCTGAATCTCCATCATCCTCTGCTGGTGGGACATTCCGTTCATGTGGCTCCGGAAGTTCTACCAAGCAGCAGCAGCAGCAGAAGAAGAAGAAGGTGAAGAAGAAGAAGAAGAAGAAGAAGGTGTAACAGGAGAAGAAAGTAGAAACAAAGGCAGAAAAAGAAAAAGCAGATGAGAGAAGAAAAACAAGCAGAAGATGACAATGAGGAAAATACCATAGAAGAAGAACAACAACAACTATACTAACAATAAAACTAAAATGTGTGTGTGCACGTGCTTACCTGCTGGTTGTGGCAGGTGATGCTGCAGAGGTAGCAGTAGAACTTGTTGGGTCCCTCCTTGGTCTGATCTTGGGGGTCCTCTTCGTCTACCTGCTGGGGGGCCTCTCCATCTTCAGGGATCTCCTCCAGAGGGGAGCTCACTGGAGGGCCGTCCCTGACCCCCTCATCACTGGGCACCTGGAGGGAGGGAGGGGGGAGAGGGGGAGAGAGGGGGAGGGGTAAACCAATCACGTGCTTCAGATGTGCCTCCACCTAGATGACAGGGCGTTCACACGGCTAAACACTAGCATTCAGAATACCCAGAACAGCATCTAAAAAGCAGAGCTATATTTTATTTTTATTTAACCAGGTGGGCCACATTTAGATTAATAATCTCTTTTTCAAGAGGGACCGGGACAAAAACACAGCTAGAAACATTTACACTTTCCACTATAGCCATTCCGTAGCGTGTCCTAGTATAGGCCTAGCAAACCTGCTCCTGATTAATCACCATTACAACTAGAGAGAAGAGACAATATGAGGTGAAAATACATTAACCTCACAAGATAGCAAATATGATAGTTGTTACCTGATCTATCTTAAAGCGCATTTCCATCTGCAGTCCCTGAGCAAGTTTACATAAGTAAATTATTTATAATATAATTGTTTGCAGCGGCGCCGAACATTAGCATTGCTCTGACAGTTCTAAAAAAAAAAACTTGAAATCGAAATTTATCGCAATATATCGACTTGTGGCCCCTGTATTGTGATACGCATCATATCGCCAGATTCTTGCCATTACACAGCCCAATATGATAAACTATGATACAGTTTAAGTTGGCGATGGAGGTACAGTCACATGTACCCGTGTTACACAGTCGGCTGTATCGCACACGTACACACAAACACACCTCAGCTACTCTGCTCTCCTCCAGGGCTTCGACGGCATCAGATCCCACTGTGGAGCCTCCTTCCTCCAAGAGAATGCAGTCTGAAACACAGGGTCAGAGGTCACAGGAGATGATTGGTTATAAAAGCACAAAGATAGAGTAACAGCACAGACTCTTTCACTGCCTGACACAAATCGCAGAAAACAAATGCCAATAAAGACGCTTTCGCTTTTTTAATAGTTGATACATTATGGGGAAGCTGAATGGTAAACGTCTCGCACTGACACAGTGCAGTCCTGCCGGTCGACTACTTGGGCTTAAGCAGGTAGAGTACATGTGGCCTTCCTACCATCAGGGTCTCCCACCGCTGTGTCCTCATTATACTCTGACATGAGAACTGCATCGTCGTCATCTTCATCGTGATGGTCTTCATCGGCAGTCACTGGCTGGACCGTGGGTTCTTCCACCCTGGAACAGAGAGAGAGAGAGTAAACAGATGACAGGAAGGAAGCTGAAAAACCGAGAAGAGACAGAACCTGATTGGCTGGTGGTCAGCCAATCCACTGTGTCCACATGGGTGACACAAGCGATGGCGTACCCCTCTGTCCTCTGCTTCTTGAGCGCAGGCCCCTCTGTGGCGTCCTCGGTGGGCTGGCTGTGTCTCTCAGAGAGATCGCCCACAGCGCCATCTGGTAGAGAGCAGACAGAATTATGATAAATTAAATGATATTTGAACTCGGTCAAAACAAAAACACCTCCCCATGCAGTGCTCCCTCAGAAGCTCCGCCCCCCATATTGGTAGCACAATAACGCCATGTCTGGGATAATGTTGTGCCGGTCTGCACCACTTTGCACTTTTGCCAGCTAGCGAGGAGATATCCACTGAATTTAACCAAAAAAAAGGCATTCGTTCACAAATCGCTGACTATGCCTTTAACCGCAGTGTTGATCAAGCAGACAAGCAGACAGGCAGACAGGCAGGCAGGCAGGCAGCGTCCCCTCCCCCCCCCTACCTGCTGGTGCGGTGTCACTGGTGTGACTGCCGGCGCCGGGGGCCGGCTGTCCGTTAACCCCATCCTCTCCGCCTCTCTGCTCGCCGTCTCTCTTCCTGTCCGGCTGGCGGGCGGCAACGTCCTGCACAGTCAGCAGGATTATTAGACAGAGAAGGCCCTCGGCCGGCCATGTGACCCGTGGGGGCTACCACACAGGCTCCTATTATTTGGTGCTGAAACGCTGCACTCCCCACGGACATTGCTGAGTAACACAGAGCGACTCAGACCAAACAGAATAGGATTCGTCATTGTACTGAATTATATAATGTGTGTGTGTGTGTGTGCATTGTACTGGTGTATGCAACAAAATTCAGTGCACGTCCTGTGTGGTAGGGCTGTCGCGATTAAATCATTTTCCACGCCGTGATTTAGGTTGGTGATCTCAGTCCGTAATGATGAGACAATTGTGCAACGGCATATCAGCACCGGTGTTGTGACCGTAGGTATGCAATCACGTTAGGCATATGTCAGCTGACAAAATATGACAAATTATTTAAAAGCATATTAAATAGCGCAAGAGCAAAAGCCTATGATGCGTCAAGCTACATACCTTGGCTTAGCATTGATGTAGACAGTTTAACAACACAAAATGTTAGGGTACATCTATTTATCTGTTTTCTTTCCCACAAGTAATAGACACGTCTTAAAATAATTATATCTGCGGTGCGCTAACTGCAGGCATGCTGCCCAAACAACAGATTACTACAAAACTGTAGTAAGGTGCAGTAAAGCGTAACGTCAGTGTCGTAAATACATACATTCCAAAAGGCTACAATGGGTCTGGGAGAAATGTGCGCTTCAATAATACACATTCCCTAAATGAAGGAGTATGTTGTAATAGTAAGGAGTAATGTTGGAGTAGTATTGCAATAAAACCTCTAATAGCACAAACACCTGTATACACATACAGTAATATGGCTACACAAGAGGTCTGCCCACTTGATTTATGCACCCGACACTTCCCAAACCGCTACGCTACCAAACTGGACACAAGACAAAAGCCTCGCCAACATTACTACACAACAGAAAACATGACAAGTTTCAGTTGGGTTTGTTGATTATTTCACGTAAACGTCAAATATACGGTGTGCGGTGCAAATGCTGTATTGAGTTACAAATCACATTACCGTACAGAACAATGCAGAACTTCTCTCCGAAACAACTCGGTCGTTGAGACTGAAGATATATAGCGGGGCAGACTTTTAACATGGGCCTACATGAAACACTCCTGATATAGCGCCCCGTGTGGCCATCCTGTAATTACACAAGGCCGCTAACCTTCTTCGCAACGAAGTCGTGCCAGTGACTCAGCAAACTGCATTACAGCGTTGACTCAGCAGGTTCATCATCATTACAGTAATGGTGCCCTGGTCATTACCGTATTGCAGGCAGGTGGGTTGCTGCTGCTGCTACTGCTGCTGCTGTGGTGGTGGTGGTTGTTGTTGTTGTTGTAGTAGCGGCCGTGCTGGTGGTAGTGGCGTGGGGCCGGGTAGCCCATCATGGGAGACTTGATGGCCATGCCCATCGGCACGGGGCCCAGCAGGGAGGACCGGGCACCGGCAAAGAACTGGCGGAACTGCTGGCCACCCATGGCGTAGCCGCGCATGCCGCCTGCACACACGCGCAGAGAGGCGGGGGGGGCGTCACGTCCACGCAAGTGACCATGGAGGAATGAAGGGGAGAAACGGTGACAGTTAGGATGGTAGGAGAGAAAAAAGGAAAAGCCCCGGGCACACCGCAGAACGACTAGCGGCGACGTAGCGCAGGGAAACAGTTGAAAGTCGACTTGAAGCGATGACGGGCGACATAGCGGTCGACTTGTTTAAACTAGCTGAAACATTTTGGGTGGGGGAGATATACGAGAGGCAACCGAAGCCTGGAATGTAAACAAGCAACCAATTCTCAGCTACAAAGTGACAAGCGGATCGCTTGCAGTTTGTCCAGGGGCTTAACAGTTGTGATCGTAGGAGGGAAAATGTAATCAAAGAGGGTGGACAGAATATAACCCAAAAAAAAGAAATGGCATTAAAAAACAATTCAGGGCCAGGCACTCAAGGCTAGTTTTTCAAAATAAAAGGCATTCATTTAACGTGTCCTTTTTTATTTACTTAAAGCACACCAACGTGTGTTGTCTTGTGCATTCTTCAAGGTGTGTGAACATGGCTTTAGGGAAGGGAAGGGAAAATATCTGTGGACAAAAGCTCTCTCCAATAGCACTCAAATTATATTACATGATGGTATTTAGGATTCCAACCTACGCCAGCGTTCCCATAACGACGGTGTTTACGGAGTCATTGTGAACGGCAAACAGTTTGACTTCCATTTGACGTCCTATTGCGTGAAGCTGCCCCCTTGTTATTTAGGCATGTTTCAGTTTGTTAACAGACCCAAGGTGACAAGGAGGCACATTCACGCAGTACAACATC
The DNA here is from genome assembly GCA_025447795.1 of Speoplatyrhinus poulsoni. Classification (NCBI taxonomy): domain Eukaryota; kingdom Metazoa; phylum Chordata; class Actinopteri; order Percopsiformes; family Amblyopsidae; genus Speoplatyrhinus; species Speoplatyrhinus poulsoni. The sequence continues at coordinate 6,627 of JAOEGT010042544.1, read as the reverse complement.
AGTGGAGGTTAAAATGTGTTTGACCCCCAATCTGGCAGCGGCACCAAAATCATCCGACCTGTGGCGTCATCTGAGAATCCACAATACCAAACACTTGTTTGGTTTGGTCTTAAAGCACGAGTTCACATTTGAATTAAACTGTAGTCATTATCTTGAGTCAGCACAAACTCAGGTGAGGCTTGTAATCCTGCATAATAATGATGTGCCCGGCCGTGGGTCTATGCAGGCCTTGATGGCATGTTCTCACACACTGTTCACACGCAGGAATAATTAATGTAGACCTACTACATTACAAATCTGCCAGGCTATGTTTAAAGCCTGTGTTTGCAAAGCATGACTACACTGTTTTGTAAATGTTTATCACAAAAGGTAAAATATTTGGCATCTCAATGTGACATTCTTCAGCCGCCACAATCAGCATCGATGAAGGCGATAAGGCAACAATCAGATCACAAGAGCTGCCTTACAGGCCTAACACATGCACCTCAAGACACTGTACCGCTTAAAGACGGCGTGTTTTAACGTGTTCACACGGCACAACAAAGTAGCCAAGATTATGATTTAACTAGCAATTAAACTAGCAAGAATCTCTTTCAAAGACAAGTATGCTAAATCTACAACACTAACAATTTACAAAGTACCGGTTTAGTAACAGAAAGATACGTGGCTGTACGTTGCGCACACACACGTCTGGCGCTAAAGAACGAGCTACAAAAGGTTTAATAAAACCGATAAAATATACGAGAAGCCGTACCCTGCATCTGCTGCATCATCAGCGCCCCCTGCAACATGGGGTTGGGGGCGATGATGGTGGTCTGGGTGGCCTGGCAGAGGTTCACCATCCTGGGGGGCGGTGCAGGATTCCGGGAAGGCAATGGCATGGGCCTGGGCGTTCAGGCAGAAGAGGCACAAGAGACACACCGTTAATCGCCATGGACACATCACATATGTTTAGCAGATGCTTTTATCCAATGTGACTTTACCCTTAATATTACTAGAAGTAGTGAGGCACAGATATCGCCATGGACACATCACATATGTTTAGCAGACGCTTTTATCCACAGTGACTTGACCCTTACAATTACTAGAAGTAGTGAGGCACAGATATCGCCTCTGACTACGACTCTGGCATGGCATCATCATTTGTTTTCAAATGAAAATGGAAGTGTCAGCCGTGTGGAAATGTTTCAACATTGTATTGCTATTGTAATCATTGGTATCTGCCCAGAATTTCTCAATCAGTGTTTTTCTTAATTATACATAGCAGATGGGTACTGGGCATCTCACTCTCAGATGCATACACTGGTATGGACCAACTCTGGGGCTTGAACCCATGACCAGTTGGGAGGTCAAACACCCAGAACACTAGACCCTCCTGCCCCCTATACAGAATGTGTGGACAGAATACATGTTTGTTGCCTATAACAACAGTGGTAACTCCAAATGTGGCACATATGGGACATGTGAGACAATAAGATTCTGGTTCACAGGCATGACCTAGATGCACAAGACTCACTTCTGATAATGGAAACTTGCCTTATGAATAGTTTGTAACTGGCAACTGATGAGCCTACATCAATGTAGTGCTAATATGGTGGTCATTAGTAATACTACAATTGATAATACTACAATAACACTGATGGGTTATTTTGGGAAACAAGTTGAGTTAAACTACCGTTTAAAATTATATTTCCAAATCTCCACGTAAATATAAAAGCTCAGGCACATTCACCACCTTTGCAACAATGACCCGTTCATTCGGCGGGCCTCGACTAAATCCCCGACCTCGAGTTGTGAAACCTTACCGCTGTGCCTGGCGGTGGTGGTGGTGGTGGTGTGAGACATGGTGCGCCGGAGGAGGCGGAGGCGGAGGCGGTGGTGGCTGCTGTTGGAAAAGGTGTTGTAGTTGCCGCAGGTGCTGTTGAAACTGTTGCTGCTGCTGCTGCTGCTGTTGTTGGTGGATGTGTGGATTGAACATTCTGGTAGGGGGGAGGTGGGGTTCTAGTTCTTAAAGAGAGAATAGTGGCGCAAAACATGAGGGAATACGAGGTGTTACTATTGTTTCTATAGCTCCTCATAAAAAGCCATTTATCTCAGAGAAACAAGTAGGGTAAAATAAAAGAGTTGTGTGGAGATGTTCCCATCATGCATATGCACTAAATGAGAGTGCGCATCTCAAAAGACAACAAACAGGTCCATACACGGCGACAAGCTAACAATACTTTTTGTATTGCCTTAGCTGACCTAAGATTTGCTGCTCCGCTAGCACACTTTGAAGACGCGTTTTAAATACTAGTTACAGATAATTACATTTTAACCAAGCTATTAAGACCTTAAATGAACTAGATTAAGTTAGGATGCTGCACCTGCCCTATTATGAGGCAAGCTAACGTTAGCTAAGCTAATGACAGAACCACAACAGCTAGCTTAGCACACAATTCTACTGGCTAGTAATATAGACAAAACAACAGTACTATGTGTGGAAAACCTGACAGAATTTTTGCCTATACTGCCTTCAGTTTAGGCAACTTACTTTTTGAACTAGGAAAGCGAAATTCGACCAATAAAATCCCAGATTAAACTCAGAACACGGGGTAAATATAGTTCACTGAAGCCCCTTCAGACCGTCTCCTTGCGCTTGAAACCAGTCACTGATTCTGGCTCATGTCGCCACCTGTCGGTCTCGTTAAGTACATACAGAAATACATCCCACTGAAAGCTGACAGTGCTTTTATTTACAGGTTAAATTAAATATATGTATGTAGTTTATTGTTTTACTTCTTCGATGTCGTTTTTATTAACTACTTGTATTTGAGTAGCCTACCTGTTGATTCCAATAGGCCGTATTGTTCTGTCTGTTCAAATGGTTGTTTTAAAAGGCAAAGGCTAAAGCTTTGGCTACCGTATATACATTTGCATTGTCCACGTCTATTGAAATGTCTTCAGAATGAACACACTGCGCATGTGCAGTGTGCAGACAGCTAAATGCGCTCACTCGCCATGGCGTCAGATGGCATTCAGTACCATGGAGAGATCATATCAGGGTTAGGCCTATAGTCTAATAAGGCGGGCGCTTCAGAAAAACGAAAATAATTTGTGAATTTGTCCCTTGAATGAATATAGTAAGTGATGACGATCATTATGATGACCGGAGTATCCTATATCCCCATTATTAACGTTATCATCGCCGACATATAGACTACAATATGGCACCACCAAGCGGTGTATAAACGATACTGCATTCTCTCTCATGAGAAAAAGAGAGACCGTCCCTATCCTCTCCTCTCTGCGTGTGGCGAAGCAGCCGACGCGTCCACTCAGGCTATATTGGGACAGACACAGTCGCCGAGAGACCAACCGTAAAAAGTTAAACCCACTCCGATTTTTCAACGTTCCCTCAAACCGTGAGGGTGTCAACGGCCGAGGGATAATCTCCTTCCGTGTTATTCTCATTTGAGGAGGACAGACCTATTCGTTTATAAAGGATGGGGAACCGGGGGATGGAAGATTTGATTCCCCTCGTCAACCGAATGCAGGATGCTTTCTCATCAATCGGTCAAAATGCCAACCTGGACCTGCCTCAGATTGCCGTGGTGGGCGGCCAGAGTGCGGGGAAAAGCTCCGTGCTGGAGAATTTCGTTGGGAAGTAAGTGGGATTTGCACCAGTCTGGCCGCCATGGCTTACATTTCTCACCTAACCCAACCCAACCCATCCCCCCAAAGTCCCCAATGGCTTTCCCCCTTAACTCTGTGTGAGATTTTCAAAAAAATATATAGCATATGCCAATAATAATAATATTAAAAACGCCTAATAACGTAGGTTATTTAATTGTGCTGACCTTCTTTATAGGCTCCATGTACGTAACCCAGAAATAAATTATGAGGCGATTATTTTTTTATAAAAATCATACCCTGTTAATATAGTGACATTCTAAGCAGAGACATTTGCGTAAAGGCTAAACATAAAAGATAAACACATTGTGAACACATTAAAGAGAGGGTCGTGTGTCATTGTTTCGCTTCTGGCTACCGGTGTACGCTTCGAATTTCATTTAGGTGCGTGGGCGATGGGTTGGTGATGAGGGGGAGGGGGGCGAACTGCGTCGATATAGGTGTCTAAACTGGAAAAACAAATACCCAGTCTGCAAATACAGCACAGCTGCAGCATGACCTTGCGAAAACACTGGGAGCGAGAAAGATTGTGTAAGGAGAGAGAGAGAGATCGCTTTGTACCCTTCCAGCTCGGCTCGAGCATCAATCTGTCAGTGCTTACAGACTGACCAGCTTATGAAAACGACGTACTACAGCAGTGGCAACCTCTCACTACGGTAAACCTTTCACCATAAAGTATAACTCCTCATGTGAAATCACATAGCTTCTCCCATTTCCCCAACTATGTACGGCCAAATGCGACCTGCGTCATTACAGTCAGTGACATCAACTACGTCATTGAAATAGAGGCACTACGCTACAATCTCGTAGCCACAGCGCTAATCCCCTACTTTGTCTTTAAAGACAGTTTGTGTTGTGAATGCACATCTAATAGGTAATAACACCCAATCACGCCCCCTGCTGTTTGCACTTGAGAACGTTCGGTATTCGGTAACGTTTAAATGTTGTGGGCATGCGCGCGTTGTTTTATGGATATTGTAGAGAATAGAGGAATTCGCTGTACAGCTGCATTGAAGTACCAATACTATTAAAACACAACCGTTGAGGCATCTCAGTAAGGTCTGACGTTTTCGTTGTGTCGTACGCCGAGCCAGCTGCAGCGCGCACATGCCGTCATAGTGCCTATACACGCACTCAGCGCGTAGGCCTATTTATGAGCAGTTGTGACGACGTCACCCTGCGGATCCCCTCTTGTTAGCTGGCCGCTCGCAGTGCGCTGACGTAGTGCAACAGTAACCTGACATGCCAGAGGGATGGTTGTCACAAGTCCATCTGGGGAGCCGTATATTGAAACTGTTTGTGAATGGCTGCTACTCGGACACATTCAAAATGTTTCCGAGGCTTTCAAGACTGATTCTCACGGCGATAATAAACTGAAGCTTGTGAGATCAGGATGGTCTTGCGAGGCTAGTGCAGCAGTGCCTCACGCACCTTTCCAGCATTATGCAGCATCCCCCATTTTTCACCCTTCAATAACGACTCATGCTGCATTCAAGCACATTCCCGAACTGGGAATTCCCGACTTCCGAAGTGGAAAAATTGCCTTCATCTCAAAAATCCATGTCAGAATCTTGGATTGATGGTGGAGGGTTTCCCAATGTCACAGCAACATGGCTGTGCACACAGAGATAGAGAGAAAATTACCAGTTTTAACACATAACAAGATTAAATGTAGGCTACTGTCATTGTTATAAACTAATTAGGGTTAGAACACAAGGTTAGAAACAACACAGGATTGTTAATAGTTTGCGCCGGTGCTGGTAAGCAACAAGTAAAGCAAAGAACGGGCGTCCATGTTTTCACCAACTTCACAACACCTTGAACGCACAGAAGGAGCACAGAAGTTTCCCACTTTCGACTTCCCAACTCCATCTAACGTCAAACGCGGAATTAGAAAGAGGTAGCCTACATACTGTATAGAGATGGGGGTGAGACGCAGAGGGGTAGAACCTTATCTGCATTTAGGAGTTATGAGGGAGGGGGGGGGGTTACTATAGCTATAGCCGACTGTATCATCAACAGTAGCAACAATAGCAAAAGTGGCTGGGTCCATTGGCAGCAATAGACACAGCAAGATGGATGACATTGCCACTGACCGTGATAGCACAACCGCTAGCATATAGCCTCCGTAGCGGTTGCGACCCTGTGACAGGAGCGGTCGGTGCTATAGCTCAGCAGTGGAGGAGCTATACGCTGCTGATGTAACCAGAGAACTATAGTTCCATGCATGCTACCAGCTTGGAATGGTGAGAGTGTACATGGGCGTGATACGGCAATATGATCATAATGATGCCCTGTGCTCTGACCAGAATGTATGGAGCAACAGAGAGGGTGCAACGGACGCTTTCGATTTTGGAAGCGGGAGGGGGGGCTTTTCACCCATTGCGCAGACCACGGATTTCACCATACTATTGCCCATTATTTCTCTCTGGGGTATTTTGAGTACATTACATTCATTTACCTACGATCAATCTGAGGCAACAGCGGTATTTCTTAAGCAAACTGTTTTGGGGTAATGGACTTTGTTTCAGGCCATGCATGGTAGATTTAGCTGTCTTGGCACTGTTTATGTCAGCCTCCAGAGCAAAATATCGTTGGTGACACGCCCACTTAAGAGACCAGGAGCATTACAATGCTCCATCATGTTAGAACTGTAAAACTGCAAATAATAGCCCGGGCTTCTATTTACTCAACCAATAAATTCAACCGGCCTTTATTTGCGACAGGCGTCTATGGTGTTTTCCAATATCTTTGCTCTGACGGTATGCAGCTGTTCAATTATGCTTGGCTCAGGAATAGCTGATAACGTTGAAAATAAGTATTTTCAGTACATCATTTTGATACATCATGATACATCACATTGCAGTCTTTGAGACTGCAATGTGATTAAGGGCTATATAAATAAAATTGACTTGACATCGGAATCACTGTCACGTCCTCCTGCCACACTTCGGG
>JAOEGT010042533.1:0-22091 GCA_025447795.1 Speoplatyrhinus poulsoni | reverse complement strand
TAAGAAATAAATATAGTTTGCCCTGGTATACATGAATGTTTAGAGATAGTTTAACATGGTCTATAAAACAATAAAAAATATATTTTGAGTATTATATAATTTGATGGCTTTTAGTTCATGTGGAAGTTGGTTACTTTGCACTGGGGACATGGTAAAATGGAATGCATACCAAAATAAAAAGGTAATAAAAAGAAATAAGAGGAAGTAATTCACTGGGACAGAAATGTTACCGCATAACAGGAATGACCCAAATAACTATATAGGGGGATAACCCGATTCAAATGATGCGCGCACAGAGTAAATCAAAAGTTGCATAATAATCCTTTAAATTTGCTATTTTTTATTTTAATAATGTCTTATATGGTAAATTTGAGATTTGTACATGTTTCCTTAAAATTACATTATTACGATCACGTGTCCCTCAAACTACAGATACCATGACCAAAAAAAAAAATAACCACGACACCGTACCCGATAGTGCTGATGGGAGATGAAGTTCCAATCGCTTTGGTCCGCTTCCTAGAAAAACAGGCCTGCATAGAGGCCTACCTCGAAAATGCCAAATAACCATTATTCGACACACCTCTTATGCATTTGCTCAGTGTAATATCGTTTTTGTAAATTCACCAGAAGAATAAATATCTATTTGGTTAATGTTTTGTTACCAAAGGCCGAAAATATTTTATGAAACAAAAAGCAATCGCCTTGGTTAGCTGTTAACGCCATCTTTATTTAGCCAAGCAACACAACAGGAAGGGAGTCAGGGGAGGGAATCAGGCACGATGGGGTTGGTCAATTATATATGACATGGGGTTTGTAGTTTAAATTGGACCTTGTGGTCAAATCAAGCAATAGACGGTTCCATTAAAAAAACACAATATCCCATAAGTGTGAAATATCTTTGCTCCCACGTCCAGAAATGTAATACGTAATAGAATTGTAGTTTATTCGTGCAGATGATGCCGTAAGAATGTAAGGGTTTGGGGCTCATAAATGACTACATTTTCCAAATTACTAAGAGGTTGTTATAATCATCGGTTTGGTTAATGCGGAAAAATCCATCGGTGTCACACAGAGGTTGTTAAATTCTACGCTAGATGAGTAACGAATTGTAATAAATAACTGGCTAATTATATTGTGTTAGTCACAAGTTAACACAATGGAGGTAATCGAGAACATTGTGACAGAAAGTGTTGAAGTGGAAGAAAGTGAAACTCTGATATCCAGTTTGGACACAGAGAAAACAAAAGCAGGTGAGTTTGTTGCCAAAGTAAACAGATGACCAAACAATCAACAAGAGGCTATGATTAATCATTGACTTACAATAATACATTTCAATTTACTTAATTTAGTTTTAATTGGTCATAACTTTTCTCTACTCCCCAGAGTTTGTGTATTATTTAATCATATACTTAACATAACCTATATAAATCTATGTAAGACTACTGAGGAAAGGTCTGTTGGCTTAAATGAACCGTTCTGCATACTTTTAATTTTTCATCATTAATGTTTTATTAATTTCAAGATGGAGTCAGCTATGTTAAGATAGTACACTAAAGTATCTCAAATAATGTGAATATCTCCTCAAGGTCCTGTAGCCACCCTTGTGTGTGCACTGAAAAAAAATTATCTATTGATGTGGTTGTAGACAAAATACTGCAAGTATTCAGACAGAATAGTGGTTGCTTACTGGTGTTTGACCTGTCCAACTAATGACAAATGTACTACATGTAAGTCGCTTTGGATAAAAGTGTGAATGTAATCTGGTGTTTCTCAGCCCTGGCTCTGTACATGCAGAATGCATACACTATCCCTCTGGAAGAGCGCCCTGTGGGAGAAGCAGGTGGTCCATAAAGCAAAAGGAATTATTATCCAATCTGACCACGTTCTATCCAGTACATTTTCTGTAATGCCCTCAAGCTGGCGTTAGAACGTGCCCCATAAGCGAACAAACCGCTACACTAATTCCTATATTCCTTCTGCTATCAGGCTATTAAACGCTGACACTTTAAAATGACAGTAAATATTTTAAACGATCGTCACAATGTTAGAAGTTTGTTATTTATGTTTACATCTCTTATTGCTGATCATTTTGGGTTCCTATTATGTTGATTTGTATCTCTGACATATAACCCTAACATTTGTCTGTGAGTATTTTGTAAGTACGGACGACACGGTAAGCTGCAACAGCAAAAGAATAGCCCTATATGGGATCAATAACGTTGTCTGAATCTGACTATCCAGGCTGTGTTTTGATGGAGCTGGAACAGCAGCAGTCCTTCTCTAAGAGGACTGACTGCACCTCGTAACACATGTAATGCCAATGGGTCACGTGACTTGTGGTCTCCACCCCCTCCATAGACTTCGTGTGGACGCTTCAGGCCACCTGGCACCTTGTCAACGTGCGCCTGGAGATGGACCAGGCCTTCGAGCAGCCCGTCTGCAAGAAGAAGAAGCTGTGGGAGACAGCGGCGGAGAAGGTCAACGCCCGGCTGCGGGACACGTCGGGGGCATCGGGTCGCAGCGCCGGCGTCGTCGTCAAGGCCTACGAGTGCGACCTGAAGTGGCGCAACATGCTGGCGACGTACCGGAAGAACGCCGAGCGTGCCAAGCGGCTGGGTGCGACCGCCGTCCACTGGGAGTTCTTCTCCGCCATGCACGACGTCCTGGGCCGCAGCCGGGACGAGCTGGACGCGGAGCGGCGGGACCGGCTGACGGGCACCCGGCTGGGCAAGGCCATCGCCAGCAAGAGGTTCACGCCCATCCTGCCCACGCCCGCGCCGGTCGCCGTGGCGCCCTGCGTACCTCCCTCCTCACGGCCCCCCCAGGACGTCCTGCAGCTGTACATGGAGCTGCAGGAGAGGAGGATGAACATGTGGGCGCAGCAGAAGGCCCTGGAGGAGAGGAAGATCGACGCCATCAATAACCTGGCGCAGGCCATCGCCGGCCTGGCCCGCAAGCACGACGCGCAGCTGCCGGAGGAGGGACGTTGAAGCGCGACTAGCGGCAACCAGGACAACGTGTTCTCTGAGCCGTGAGCTGCACGCAGGACGGAACTGTGACGAGACACGCCAGTGGTAATGTCGACATAATCCATATTTTTATAAACAAATCTGCATTTTATGGGTGAGAAATGGCTCTACACGCATTTTTTAAATCACCCATGGCCATTGCTGTTTTATGAGTGTACCTTTTGGACATTATCAATTTGAATGTTAAGGCCCAGGCATGCTGAGTGCTTGGGCTGTTAAAGCATAGTTTATACAGACTTACATTTGTATACAAAAAAAAACTAAGATTTTTATGTGCACACATTGTTTCCTCCAAACAATATTGGTGTAACTAAGATATTCAGTTGAAAGAAATGTTTTTTTTTTTAAACGCCTAGAGCACTAATTTGTGATCTTAATAGGACATCCATTGCCGTCTGTAGTGGGCTGCAGCCTGTCGCACATGTGCGGACAAAGTTTTGGAGGTGCGCGGACTATATGCATGACGATATTTACGTCACGCTCGCAGTCGGGGAAAGTATGCTTGAGCCCTTAACCTTGATGTTAATGTCGCCCCCCCGCCCGCCATGGATATTTTGCGCTCAGCTCTTGGACTACGTTTTTAGCATTTTGATGTTACACTTCATACCAAACTGGAAGCCTGTGTGTGTGGTTTGTTTGTGGCAGGTTTTTATAATGCTACCCCACAGGCAGTTTTAAACATGTTACAAATAATGCTTTTTTTATTTTATTTTACAATGACAACAGAGCTATGTATCAGTTACTATATAGTCTACTAGAAATGGATGGTGTGAACTGATGATGTGACTAAACATGAGTGTATAGTAATTATTTGCTTTTTGTTGTGAAGCAAAGTGATGACTTGAAAATGAAATGGAATAATAAAGCATTCGGTTTAGGTTGTAACAGGTAATGGTTTCTGAAAAAGCTTTAATGCAGTTTGATGGACCAATAACAATTAGAAATCTCTATAATCCCACTGCATTATTGCATTAAAGCATGGTGCGTTCACAGGAACAAATGGTTACAGTAACTAAAAAATATAGTGTCTTGTTATGGTAGCATGTGATTGATTGCATGCCTGAAAAATCATCTCGCTCAGTACATCTTGGCCATAGACATCTGGGCAACACTGCCACTGGGTGTTGGGCTCCCAGCTAGAAAGACGTGGGTTCGAACCCCGGTGCTGACCTACCTGTAAGCATTCTTTAACAAAACAACTGCTCCTGGTGGTTGGTCGCACCTTGCATGGTAGCAATCACCATCGGTGTATGAATGTGTGTGTGAATGTGAGGCAAAATAATTTGGATAAAAGCGCTACGTCATGTGACCAGTGACACTGGCTCCAATCAGGAGTTGGTCCCCAGGCGCTGCACAGTGGCTGCCCACTGCTCCCTTGAGGGGTGAGTTAAATGCAGAGGATGAATTTCTCAACATGTGTGTGAGACAATAAAAGCCCCTTTCCATGTGCAGGTTTTGCTATGGCAATGAAAATGAGGATTCCATTATGGACCGTTCACAGACACGTCATAGGTTAATTAAGGTTAATAAAGCACTAATGAAATGGGTCTGGTCGAATTAGCTGTTTTGATTAGCAGGCAGTACTCATGTTGAACACAAAGGTTTACCCTACTGGAACACTGAAAGGATTCCATTGGTGTCTGTCCACATATAATCATGCCTACATATGTTTTGTAGCCTAGATTAATGAAATGTAAAGAATGTGACACCTGACCTTGTTTGTAAAAGTGCATTTTTAGATGAACACACAAATAGAGAACACAGCTGATCCATATTACCCTTGGTTGCAAGAGATAAATGTAATTACATTTATTAAGATAAAAAAAAAAAAACATCTGTACTCAGTCGTTTAAAAAGAACAAGCAACGTGGTGCAGACCACACAACCACGGTCTCAGCCCTGTGCCATTGAAGGGAGAGGGGTATTTGTTTTGACAGAGTTCAAATATCTATCAATCAATCAATATCTTTCTCCAGAATCCACCTTTTAGGAATATATTGGAAGGTTATTCTGCCTTCTGTTTCAGTGGGTAGAGCGGGGTGACAGGTGTTTGGAACGTCACTGGTTCAATCCCAAAGTGTCGACTCCACCTTTCAATGAATATCTACTCTTGGTCCAATCTGTTCTGTGTGTGCTGATCAAAACATCTGGTGTTTCTATCCCAGCCTTAGAGACGTGTGTCTGACGTTGGGGGTGGAGCTTCTGAGGGCGCACGCCATGGCATTGAAGGCAGAGGCGTCTCTGTTTTGATCGAGTTCAAATGACCGGAGTCAGCTATCTCTAAAATAGCTTAGAGTCCTATCTTAGAGAGTATCTCTAAAATAGCTTAGAGTCCTAGCTTAGAGAGTAGCTCTAAGATAGCTGACTCTCCATCAGAGAGGAGTATCTCTAACATAGCTGACTTTACCTTTAAACAGCGCTTCCAGTTTCCGCGTGTCTGTACAGTAAGTCGGAGACGTATCCTCTCCTGCGTATTCCCTCTGTGTCCGTCTCCCTCTCTGGCTCTGGGTCTGGGTCTGCGGCGGGAACCACCGCCTCTCTCTCCTCCTCATCTCCTCCGACCCCCTGCCCCGTGTCCAGGAGGGCGTTGTGCAACACGCAGGCGGACAGCACCAGCGCCCGGGCCCTCTCGTAGCTCCCCACGTCCAGGTGCCGCAGCCTCCCAAACCTGGATGTCAGGCTGGAGACCGCCCGGCGCAGCACGCCCAGGTGTCCCTCCAGGGCTCCATTGTAGAGGGACTCCCTGAGTCCGCGGCGGGCCGCATACGGGGTCAGGATCTGGGCCGTGAGTGGGTACCCCGCAGCGGCCACGAGGCAAGCCCCCGGGGGCAGCAGCTCGGGGCACTGCCGGAGCTCCTGGGTGAGGGCGCCGGCCCTGTCTGTGTCCGAGCCCCGGGCGGTGCGGCAATGCCGCAGCCGGCCGTGCCGGTCGCATACCAGCTCCAGATGCAGCCAGGAGTCCGGGTGCGCTTGTTTCGTTACCCGACGCACATCCGGCGCCGCGCTGTCCCCATCCTGCTTGCCTATGGGCAGGCGGATGGGGATGCGGGTGTGGCCCAACACTCCCAGCACCGTGGGAAGACCTCGCCCCTCCGGGGTGGACAGAGGGCAGAGCAACTCCACTGCCTCTTGGCCTGATGAAGGGAGAGAAAATGGTGAATGGACTGCATTTATACAGCGATTTTGCGACCTACCGGCCACTCAAAGCGCTGTACAGTATAGCCTCACGTTCACCCATTCACACCGATGGTGGTGTCAGCCATGCAAGGCACCATCAAACCAGAGACATTATATACTTGTTTAATTTTGAATGGAACTCTATGGGAGAATTCTGAAAAAGCAAATATGGCAGTTAGAGGACATATCCAAATAGTAACACATAACATAATCCAAAAGAGCCAATCGTCTGCTTTATAACTGGCAAGCATTAACCTACAATCTGTGGTTGCATTGACGTAAGCCACATGCTTATACAGTCTTGCTAAATAACTGCCTGGGGGCATTTCAAATATGGCTGCCGAGTGGCGAGACTTGCCTAGAATGACTTTGCTCTTCTTGAGGACCACTGTGCCACTGAAGCAATACTATCTTCAATATATTCCTTAAAGCTGGAGTCAGTAATTCTGGAGAAAGCTTGTTGATATTTTAACTAGATAAAAAAAAAAAAAAAAAACTCTCACTTCAATGCCATAGGGTGCTCACTCAGAAACTCCACCCCCTTCAATGCATAGGGTGCTCCCTCAGAAGCTCCAGCCCCTTCAATGCCATAGGGTGCTCCCTCAGAAGCTCCACCCCCTGCATTGTTAAGGCTATGGGATAGTGTTGTGTTGTGCGGTCTGCGCCACTTTGTTTGTGATCCCATTTACAGAGCCAGCCAGGGCTGTGCAGACACGCCAGAAGTATAATACCTTACAATCGCTGACTCTACCTTTTAATAAATAATAATAAATAAAAATTGCTGACTGTCTATCCTGCATTGCCCCGCCACCACCACAACATGCAATGTGTCAAACATCAACAAAACAAACCTGTGGGCCATATGATGAGCTCCTCCTGCAGCATGTTGACACGCTCACAGAAGGAGAAGAAGATGCGGTGGATGTTTCCCTTCTCCAGGCGGAAGCGGGTGGACACGGAGCGGTAGCTGATGCGTCGGGACAGGAGCGTTAGAGACAGCAGGACTGTGTGGTGCAGGGACAAGCGAGCACGTCCTGCCAACCGCGTGCTGCTGGAGTGGGCTTTTGACTTCTGAAGCAGGTCTGTAATGTACTGAAAGGTGAAAACAAACGATGTTTTTCGCCGGGTGTTGTCACAAATGACAACTATAGCTTTGTGAGACCATCCTGATCTTGTGAGCTGGGTTTTTCCTTTTGCAGCCAAGAATTGGTCTGGAAACCCTCACTGTCATAAAGGTGGCGCTAATATATTTCAAATGTCCTATATGATTGGACTACAGTACCTTCTCACCCAATCAGTTTGTTTAAAATCAGCCAGAGCATCGGTGGAAGCCAAAACATGACGTACGCATCTCAGGAGAAACTTCAGATGGCCTCTGTTTGGCCCGGATGTTCTCTAAACGTGTGACAAACACTTTTACACTGCGGGGTTCCAGATTAATACGCAAAATTTAATTGAAGCTTGCGAGATCAGGATAGTCTCGCGAGGGCTAACAAATTACTAAGATAAAATGAGAAATAAAAAATATAATTAAAAACCAAATGGCACACTGGTGGCAAACATATGTGTCCAAAAAAGCACTCACTAAAGCTCACTAAACACTTAAGGTGGGACCAGGGATCAAGAATTATCATCAGGGTTGGGTATGTTACTTTTTAAATGTAGTCCGTTACAGATACTACAATAAAATTAGAATCAGTAACGTAATTTTTGGATTACATACATTTAATAACATAATCTGATTACTTTTGACTACTTTTAGATTACTTCAGGCATTAACATTGTTATTTGAAATGCCATCCAAAGCAATTTACTGCAATGGCACGCCAAAGCATTCTATTGTGACCGTTTATGTTGCACAGGGGATCAGAATAAGGGAGGATTTAATTTAAATTATTGATTGACTTTAACGAAAGAGAATGAGAGAACATCCCATTGTTTTATGCATTTTCTTTCTGCAAAAAAAGAAAAGACACTAATCTGATTCCACTATTTTAGCTGGTAACTCAAACTAATGGATTGCTTACTGTTTTTTCGTAATCAGTTACTTCCCAACCCTGATGATCGCCTCTCTTTAGTGTCACAGGCTGCTCGTTCAGACACCCCCCCCCCATTCCCCAAACACGGCACAGGCATTGTCATGGCTGGGATAGAGTTGTGTGGTGCGGTCTGCACCACTTTGTGTTTCCATTTACAGAGCCAGGGATGTGTGATAAGTAACACCAGATTTTTTTGATAGCACAGGGAAACTGACTCGATCTTTAAATTCTATTATTTGTGTAGCAAACACTTACTGCAATGCTGGTTTCTCTGGGACACAACATTGTAGGCTATGTCTTCACGTATGATCACGTAGGCCCAACTAACAACGGGCGTACTTAAGTCATCTGCTCACCTCGACAGCTTCACTGTCCACTTCATCTAGCGATTGTGCCCGAGTTGCCTCTTCTACCGCCACAGGCTGAGGCTGGCACGGCGCTTGTTCTGCTGCGGCTGCAGGCGGCTCTGGGTTCTGTGGCGGCTGTACTACCGTAAGATAAAAGGTAGGCGGCTGCGAGCGAACGTTTGCGATTAGATCCGCCTCCAGAATCTCCTCCACGGCTTGGTCCAAGCGTTGCTCCAACTCCACCTGCGACAAAGGCTCCCATTCCCTCTCCACCAGCTCAAGCACGGCTCTGCCCGCGGACTGCACGTAGTCCTCGATATCCATGCTATTGCATTTGGATTACTACAAGTCTAAAATGAGGCTATACTATACCGTAAAATACGGTTCGATTATACGATGGGTGCGACTGCGAGTGAGCAAACTAGCCATATAGCTAACTTTGCTAAAAGCAAGTTCGCACATTAATGTATAATCAAGACGCGTTACACTCATGCTATTACTAAGTATAATAATCACGTACGACAGATGTTACATATTTTATCCAACTTATATCCATAGGCCAAACCGAATATAAACGCTACTGGATCACCCCGCTGGGCGGAACTACTACTGAGGGTAAACGAACGCACCCTTAAGAGTGCAACGATATTGCCAGTCTATGTAATAAATTAAATTACATTTAATATCACGTTGTAAAATGTACTTAGTAACTGATGTTATCAAATGGATACTTCTGCGCTGTATTTACAATTATCCAGTTTCCACGAAAAAAACAAAAAAATAAAGCTCAAACTTTTAATGTGAAGTCGCTTACAATTGCAGCTTGTTCGCAATTTGCATCTGAGTGAAAAAGTTTAAGGGCCCTCCAATACATATATTTTATTGTACCCTGTCATATCCAAATTGAAGTTTTCCAATGTGTAGTTTTCAAAGGCCATTTATACATCTAGAAATCCTGCTTCTTCGATTCAAAATTTATTGTACACAATATTCAATCCCATCTCCCCTTTGTATTTATGAAAACACTATGGGGGAAAACAAAAAACAAAAATACACTTTAGGGGTAGACAAGATGGTTAATGATTTCAGACACAACGTACATCTCCATAATAAATGGTCCAGAATTTGTCAGACAAATTTAACTTTGAAATAAATATTTACGCCCGCAAAAGCTCTGTACATCTAAATGGAGGCCCTGCTGAAGATCTAAACCACCCCAAAAAGACACTGTACAAGAAGCCAGTAAGGTACAGATTCCCAACAAATGCAATAGCACACACCTGTTGGACGTTTAAGGAAGCTGTGAATTGGGCCTTATCAGTGTTAGTGGGAAATACGATTTAAGAAAAAACTAACAATCCACAGGCAACGTTAAATTGCTATGCACATATTCCTCTGTACATAATCTTCTCATTGATCGTGACAACTGTAACCAATTTATTTCATACATATTAAGATAGACTAGTGACATGGAAATCCACAAAAATTGTAGCTACTGCTGCAACACATACAACCACTCCGAAGAGTAATTTAAAATGATAAATCCTAATATTTTATTAAAGAAAACACACAAAGCCTTAAAAATTATTCCTGCCCTCCCCCCTCCTAGAATCCCCCAAAAAACAAAAGTAAGGCCACAATGACCTTACACTAAATATAGATTTGAAATACTTAAATAAGCGGTACGGTTCCTATATTCAGCCTTTTCCAATCCCTTAAGTGATTGACAGTGTTTTGACAGATCCACCAGATATCTGAGGAGCCTTGGGTGAATTTATCAATTTAAATCGTGCATGCGGTCACCTATTTAAAGATGTACGTTTATTCCCCACAACCCCAAACCCACCCACAAAATACCAACAGGAATCACTATTCGTATTCGATGAAGTCCCATAGTCTGTGAAACTCACCCCCGCCAAGGCATCACTTTCTATATTTGGCCCTTCACTTATCCCAAGACGCCCCCCCCACCCCCACCCCCACCCCGGTGTCTCCTTCACTGTACGGCCTGTTCATTGGCCGTGCTGCCCGAGTCCTGTGGCTTCATAACATCGGGGAGCTCTGGGGGGCTGGAGAAGGGCTCAATCCGCAGCTGCTCAAATGAATCATCTGGGAAGGAGATGGAGGAGGAAGAGGGGGAGGGCAGCGTGATTCAAGTGATAAGACCAGGAGGAAGGGCTCCAGAAAACAGATAACATGGCTTTAATTATCATGATGCCGATTTTCACTTTAACATAATGTCTTCGATATTTAGTTATGTTTTTTTAGTTTGTAGACCAAAGTGTATAAAAGCAGCACTATATTACACTTTAAAATACTGGAGGGGAATACAATTGGCACCATATCATGCAAAAAAGGTTTATATTTTAACATGTAATAATTAAATATTCAATATTGAATCAAGATTTTAGCAGCCTGTTCTTAAACATAAAACATTAAAAGGAAATTTGTGTTTGGTAGATTGTTTCTTTGTTGTAATAATGCTTCTTGGCAATACATGTTATACCATTGAAAAGCCTGATTATTTCCCTTTTAAAAATTGTGCCACATTTATAAAAAACATGCATTTGTGGGATGAGCAGCAGAGCTGAGTATGTGGGCTGCACCCATGAAAATCTTGCCTAACAGCTTTTCTTTGCGGTTGACTCATTTGCTGGATCGGATGATTGAAGTCTGAAGAAACTAGACATATTGACAATTTAACCAAACAGGAGCGTGAGACGAACCACACAGCCACAACAGCCTGGCACCTCCTCCTCGTGCTGGTCACCATGGTCACACACTGCTGTGGGATGGCATCCCATTCTTCAACCAGACAGTCTTTGCACTAACAGCACGCCCAAGCTGATCCCACAAGTGTTCATACATTTCCTTACTTTGTGTGTGTAGTTCATGTAAATTATTATGATATTGTTGCGCCAATCGTCTTCCTCTCCAGTGGGTATATTGTGTGTAATATGAGGCGTCGTCGATATTGGACGTATTTGTTAGACAGAAGTGACAAGGAGGCACGTCACGCAATGCAAAACTAAAGCAAAGTCAAAAAATGGCGGCCATTGTTCAGCTATAAAGCGATGAGCGACGAGCGGATCGCTTGCAGTGCGTCTGGAGTTTAAGGCTTCATAGCGTCTAGTTTCAGCCTACGGCAGCGAGCACACACACTGCGGCTGGCATGACACAGATGTCTGCATGCTCAAAAAGCCGGCGAGGAAGGCTGTTGCTGGACCAGAACCAGTCTGAATCCATGGCAGATGGGGAGGATCGGGGACTCCATCTACCCTTCCATCCCCTTTACGATGTGAAATATGGGCTGTACACCATTATGGATACAGCAGTAGTAAACTACAACAGTACAATTCTGATTACTGAAGATGTCATCAAAATGTTTGCATATTTTGGCAACATAAGTGCCGTTTAGCCGCATAGTGTAAATACACAATGAAGAAATTATCTGTCTTTCCTGCATTTTTACTGCTCTGCTCCTAGATTATAACAAATCAAGTCATTTTAACCAGCTTAAATACAATTAGAACACCCTGTGAAATGCAATTTTGCATTTCCATCACTTTTCATGCACTTATTGATTGGCAAGACATCTAAACAAACATTCCAAAAAGCTGCTGTGTGAAGGGATGCACTTCTAACAAGGTAAAACAAAAAAAACAGTACAAAGTTTCTATCAAATGTTGAACAGAAAAACATACACTAAAGATAGTGGCTACTAGCAGAGAGCAAACTCTGGAGAACAAAAAAATAACAAAAACAAACATCAGTTTGTGCTGCTTTTAGGGGGTTGCCACCAATTTGTCTTCTTGAACATTTAGCTCAAAATAAACAGGATCATACAGATGACAATATGTCACTTATTGAAAAGACATTTATCTCTAACTCTTGTTCACCTATGCACGGCCAAAGGACACTGCATACTACCAAATGTGAGACCTCCGCCTAACGTAATGCAGATGAGCGTTCAGGCCGTTCCACGTATACTTCACGCGGATGATTTGTAACTACGATTTGTATGTGGACACAGTTTCCCATGAACAACATTGGTGTAACTAAGATTCGCTGTAAAGAAAAAAAAATGTGTACGCCTACAACACTCAATTGTGAGCTTAGTAGGACATCCATTGCCGTCTGTAGTGGGCTTCAGATGCACAACCCGCAAATGTCCGTGTGGACAGAAAATTTGAGGTGCACCCACAGTCCGTGCGGACAGTATGCGTGGCGATATTTACAGTCCTCAGACCTCCGCGTTCCGGAATGCGAAAGTACGCCTGGGCCTTTAGATCACTCTTGGCATAGATGCTGTAATACTTTTACTTAGTGAAGACTTTTTACTTTCTTAGCATACAGCATATTTTGGCTATGTGTGCAAGATGAGTGACACAACCACCAGATAGGTTCAAGTTTCGCTGCACCCCAAGCTCTGAGCCTGACTTCACCCACTACAACTTAGCTGAGTGAGGGGAGGGGCTGAGAGGGGGGGACCCCCATTAACATTGTAATTCCATGATGTATCATTTTAGGGTGTAGTTACACTTTAACTGCTTTGGATTTTAGGTGTTTGCTAATTAGGTGTCCGCTAATTGACCCAATCACAATTTGGTCAATTATAAGTGTTATAGTGTTAACAATAACTGGTCCACAAGACAGAATTCCATGCAACAGACAATATAGAACTACTAAGGGCTTCATTCATTAGCCTTGTGGAGACGTATTCTAAGGTTTACAGAGGCCAACTGGTTATGTTATGAGGCTTAAAGTGTAATATTCAATAATGTGTGTCCAGGTGTCAGGCTTCAAGGATGTCTATGACCTGATGCGCGTCAATGTGATAAGGGATGTATGAAAAGCATACAGCACACAGAGACTTTAGAGCACATCAATCTGAATACAATAGCCTCGTAAATCTATAATCTCGCAAACTCCAATTACAAATCGCCAAAATATCAGTCTGGAACAAAAACATACGTTCTGGTGTCAACCAGCACTCCAGCTAATTTTACACACTTACTTAGTGAAATAGAAACGGTAGGTAGTCCAAGGAAGTTTGATTGAAATGTATTTGCACCGCCTTTTATTTACTTCGTTTTCTAAACCATCCGCTTTTCATTTGGGAGGTTACTGACTGATTGTTGTCGTGAAATTAAAACTGGAGCTCGTACGATCAGGCTGGTCTCACGGAGCTGTTCCTAGCAGATGCTGCTGTGTTTATTACAAAAGAAATGTAAAATGGACATTGTGTTCAAATGTTGTATGTGGATGTTTTAAGATGCCCTCTTGGTCAGGTCGCTCTTGAAAAAGAGATTTTAATCTCAATTAATCTTTTTACCTGGTTAAATAAAAGGTGTATATAAAATCATCCTTACCACCCAGGCGGAAGGCTAAACCAACAGTGGCCGGAGCCTGAGGTCTGGCTGTCTGGTTTGTGAATCCACTGTCTCCAAGTGTTTTGCCGTCATCCAAAAGCATGTCATCCTGTTAAAATAAATAAATGAGCAGAGTTACATTACAATTGCCGTATTGTAATTGTCGTAATGCTATTTAGGCTTTTTTTTGTCTTCCTGTTGAGGTGTGACATTTTAAAGAGGGTGTATGGGAAATGTTTCATGGCGCGTCAAACCTTATATAACAGCCCCTTCCTGTGGGGTGCATGTGAGAGATGATAATAACATAAGAGGCAGTATGGGAAAGGCTTCATGGTTCGTCTAACCTTATAAAGTCTCTGTTCTTCAGGTGACCTCTTTAAGATACCTTCCACAATGCGCTTAAGCTCATAGACTGTGGTAGACTCTTTGGCATCGGTGAAGATGGTGGTCTTATGACGCCGGATCATTAAAAACACGTCCTGAGGAGAAATTATGCGAGGGAATGCAAAGTAAGGCCAGTTTTACAGGTTGCATACATCCAGGACTGTTCTCAGAAATCTTACATTACCGTGTGTGTCTTAACATGCCTTAGCAGCAGTTGCAGGATCTTTTTCACTAGATTAGTTGAAACAGGTTTAAGATGATTCTTAAAAAGACAGTGTACATTCAATGCAAAAACCTCAAGAAAGACAAAAGTCTTTGGATAAAGCTGTTGATTACCATACATAGAAAAATAGTTTGGCACACATTCTAACATTGAGTGGATTTTAACTTTGGTTGGAAACAGCTGGAATTTTAACACATTTGTTGCTGCTAGTTTTCACTGTCTAGTGGGAATTCCGAGGTTCAAAATGATCATATGAAACAATTCCACCAGTAAAATGTATTGGCAGATAGAAAATAGGAGTCAAACTACCCCTGCCACTTATCACTTTCCCCCATCGTACTGCAGAAGTGAACGTGCCGATGCGAACACCTTCGTCTTCACATTGAGTTTGATTGATTAACAATTGTAATTTACATCTACAATGTGTACCGTTCATAGAACTATATAAATATGTAATAATGTCATATATTCGGACTAGAATAGGGATATCGGTACGTCAGGTCCACTTCAGTATTTACATAAAAGCTAGGCAAAAGCAGCTAACGCTTAGTTACCGTACCCAAACAATTTAATCACGACAACAGATTAGGTTTAAGTTTATGTTAGCCATCCAAACTGCTCTACTTAGCGCTAAGTTAAGAGTGCTGCCTTTTATACAAACAACATTTGATCGCATGTCGGTCAAATGAAAGCACGTTAGCTACTCTTAACCACTGCGCTAAGATACCGGTACGGTATGTGGTTAACTACGGTTAAGTACAAACGTAGGCCTAAAGGTTTTCAATCGACCCGCAGTCACAGCGAAAAATCAGCAGACATTTTCACATCTATTAGGTTTAACGATTGCGCACCATGTTAGTAGCTGCGTGTACCGGCAAACACCACTAAAGCGAAACGCGAGCTAGCATTGTAGCTAGCATTAGCTACTCTGTTGACTAACGCTGGCTAGCCAAACAAAGACTGCAGCGTCTCAAGCGCTCGTCGTGACAAGAACGCTTCAGAGATGAGACGTCAATTTTCAAAGCCACGTAATCACTTTAGTGGCTTTAAGTTAAAGTGACGATTGCCATTAATCTAAGTGGTCGTGAAATGACTAGCGATTTTCTTTTTTTCCTCACCATTTCTTTCGGGTGGTTGCACACCAGATACGCCTCCGCTGCTATCCCACGATGCACCGCGACAGCCAACAGCTGTCAGAGATTGGAGACTTGAGCGCGCAGTGCATTAGCGCAAATGTTCCAGTAGATGGTGCTCTGTGAGGAACCAGTCCTTATGGCCAATAGAGGATAGATGGTGCTCTGTGAGGAACCAGGCCTTATGGCCAATAGAGGATAGATGGTGCTCTGTGAGGAACCAGGCCTTATGGCCAATAGTGGATAGATGGTTCTCTGTGAGGAACCAGGCCTTATGGCCAATAGAGGATAGATTGTGCTCTGTGAGGAACCAGGCCTTATGGTCAATAGTGGATGGATGGTGCTCTGTGAGGAACCAGGCCTTATGGTCAATAGTGGATGCCTGTTTCTATATGGTCAAGAAAACCCAAACAAACCCATCAGCCAGATTCTCATGTGATGTGTGTGTGTGTGTCCCTCAAACACAACGCATTCATTTACACAATGTATGTGTAACATGTATGTGACTCTTGTTTTAGTCAAATGTATTTATATTATATTTCTTTGTATTTGTAATGTAAGATGTCAACGAGTGTCTTGAAAGGAGTCCTTAAATAAAATGTATAATAATAATAATAATAATAATAATAATAGGTGCTCTATATTTCTGCAAACTACAACTAATGATGATTGTCAATCACAAAACAAAGAATCTTTATATATACAATTTTATATGAACAATTTTATTATAAAACCTTTCATATTTTTATGAAAATGATAACTGCATATATCTTGGAACTGGGCGCAATGCATATTCTCCAAGTAGCAGGCTGACATTGCATATTATTGTTCCTCTCCAACCGCACCTGCAAGGTAAGAGTCCTGTCAATGCATTCTGCTTGCCTCCATCTCATTCACACACATGCATATTAGCAGTAGCAGAAGCATAAACAATTTAAATGGTGAATGGGCACATTTATGTAGCGCTTTTATCCAAAGCGCTTTACAGTATTTTGCCTCACATTCATCCATTCGCACACCGATGGTGATTGCTGCCATGCAAGGTGCAGCCAACCACCGGGAGCAATTAGGGGGTTAGGCATCTTGCTCAAGGATGCTTACAGGTAGGTCAACACCAGGGTTTGGAACCCACAACCTTCCAGCTGGGAGCCCAACACCCAGACCATCAGATCACCCTGCCCCCACCTTTTTACCACCAATTTACTCACCAAATGTACCAACTTCCACCACAAATACACTGTCCTGGATGTCAGAATGAGCGTACTGTGTGAACAGTGGCACAGCAGTTAATGGTACAGCAACACAGAACGACATTAGAATAATCATATTCAACAAAACTAATCATCGACGTACGTTATTGTGACACTTACATTCAGCGCTCTGGGGATTGTGACAGGTTGCAGTCCCTTGCAGCAAAGCAATGAGAAAGGCCTCTCCTTTGTATTCGAGTGCTCTTTGAGGCACAGAGCAAAAACCTTCGCAGGCAGGTAAATGTCCCAGTCGCACGAATGCTGCTGCACGAGGTCACGCACCATGCTGTGATGTGGTTATCGTACATGAAACAGAAGAGCAGAATATGCATTTACTTTACCACTACTGGAGAATATGGTTTAGGTTCTTTAACGCTAGCCTCAAGATGTTCTCAGTATCATAAACCTGGAGTAAAAATACTTAAATTAGGTTCACTTTACATACATGTATTCTGGGACACAGCGCTGGCTAACTGCATCAAGATCCGCCTACCTGACAGGAGAAGTATTTTGATTGACATGCACGACGTAACTCGGTGACCGAATCGGACGTTAAACTTGCAATGAGGAATTCACTGGAGAACTAATCGACACAGGTCGTGAAAATCTGCAAAATAAGCAGGCTACGGTTACTGCTTAAAATAAATGTTTAATTTTAAATTAGTAAATAAAGCAGTGCACTAGCATCACACTGGAAATTATGGATACATACTTGTGAGTGACTAGTGCTAATGAAGGGAAAAGGGTGAGACTAGTCTTGCAGAGCCAGCCTTTCCCCTACAGAAAGTCTGGGACACAGCACTGGCTAACTGAGTCAGTACCCACCTACCTGACAAGCAAGGTATTTTGATTGACATGCACGATGACCAACTACGTAACTCAATGACCAAGTCGAACATTAAACTTGCAATGAGGGAAACTAAACAACAGAGTCTTGGCTGTTTTACAGGTATTGAAAATCTGTAAAATTAGTAAAAAAACAGTTACTGATTAAAATAAATTGAAAATTTTAAATAAGTAAATAAAGCACTGCGCTTTCGTTGCACCGGAAATTACAGAGACATACTTGTGAGTGACAACGCTAACAGCCAATGGATATCGACAGTTTCTTTCTTTCTGACTTTCTTCCCGAAAGTCCAAGAGTAAAGTGTCGAGCTTAGGAGGGTCTATGCATCAGACGTTCTGCACAGAGTTGCTCATGTGACGTAGTGCTAGGATGGAAGAGGCTGAGACTAGGGTATATATCAGACGTTCAGCACAGAGTTGCTCATGTGACGTAGTGCTAGGACGGAAGAGGCTGAGACTAGGGTGAGACTAGCCAAGCGGACACTATTAAGTTACGTTCACAGAATAATAGTGGTGGTTGGTGGGGTTGGGGTAGCCTGGCTCTGCCAGACTATTGCTCTCAGCTGAGCTCAATTTATTTAACAATTAATTTTTGCTCCATTGAAATGCATTACAATGCTCCATCTTTGTATAATTATAACATCTGTGAGCCTACTGTGCCGTTTTGTCCAACCCAGAGCCATGCACAAAGAGTCGCGCCAACGGAAGTTCAACATTTTCAACAGTCACATGGATCACGGAGTCGCAAAACAGTTCCAGGAAGTGCTTGGTGGGCAATTTCAATCAATATAATGTAAATAACTTCATTCATGGTAATATTAGTAGTCAATAAATGCATCGATTTACATTGACATTGTAATTTATAGGGTACTTTTAGCATTTGCGGCTAACTTCCGAGAACTGTTTTGAAGCTCCACGATCCGCCATTGCTGTGAAAAAGCCTCTATTTCCAAGGCTCTGCTCGTGAAAGGGGGCGAGCCTTGGGATAGGTCAATTACACAAATCTATAGCTCTTAAACCCTACCTACGGGTCCTTTAAACATCATGCTTTATTAGGCAAGGAGACCAAGAGAATGGGATCGTTATTGAGTACAAAGAACAGCATTTCAAACTGTCAAACTAAACCTAAAAAAGGGTCAGAAAATGTGCTAACTCGACATTATTGCTCAACGGGACGTTGAGCTAGAAAGAACAAATAAATAAATAATAAAAACACGCGTTCCAAATTATAAATAACCCAAACGCATATTAGTTCAAAAAGTGTGATAAAGTGACCTGTTAATCAACTGCTGTGTTATCAAATCCAATGTGCCGGTTTGTTGATGGTAGACCACCAGAGGCACAGTAATCTTCAGCATGTTTTTCAATTCCACATTGATCTAAAACATTGACACACGCACACACACACAGTAGATTCAGAGCTATGTTCACCTCTCTTCATATATGATATTACATATTTATCAAGTCATAGAGATTCCAATCTACAAAATCCTACCTCATCCACTGTGCCACGAGGGAGGCGAGAGAGAATTCGGAACGGGTAGCCAAAGTGAGAGACGATGTCTGAGATATGCTGTGCAACTTGTGCAGCGAAGCAAGACTCCATAGGCAAGGCCTCTACCCACTTGGAGTAGAGGTCTGTCACGGTGAAAATATATTTGTGTTCATTCTGTGTTGGATGTAATGGTCCCCTGACATCCATCACAAGCCACTGCCATGGCTCTTGAACCTGGGGTTAAAATAATGCATAACGTAGAGTGTAATGTACAATATAACGTTAAGAAACATCACAATCATACTCTTCTTTGTACTTTGCATGCAGTGAAGCATCAATCAAATATGTGACATTTATCACCTACACCTTTAAATTATCATGATTAGCCAAATATTTGCAATTAAGAAAATACCTTAATTATATTTCTGGGATCTTCGCACTCGATCTGTGAAATGTGCAGAATTGCAATATATTAAGTACTTAATGTAACATGAAATGTCCACATCTGTGTATAGCATAGTCAGCTTTATGCAGACCGGAACGACCCAGCGTTCCATGCAAGTCAATGGGGAGGTACTCGGATTTCACCATATTTCTATCTGGGGGCATTAATGGGTATTTTGAGTATGTTACATTAATTCCCAGGCAGCTATGATCAACCTGAGGCCTGCCTTATAATTCAGGATCACAGCAGACCTAGAAAATATGGATAAATTGGAATACTCACAGCAGTCACGTGTGTCTGATGTATACGGTAGGTTCTACTAAAACACTGCAGCTGGACATACTATAAGTCAATAGGATGGGTGTACAACTATTCCTTCTAGTTTATATACATCATCTTACCTTGGAATCATCACCATCATCATTTGAAGCCCATAGAATATCCTGTTATTTAACAAGACAGAAGAATGTTGCACCATCAATGACTAAATAGGTATACATACAGTATTATACAGGTGCATCTCAATACATTAGAATATTGCGAGAAAGTTCATTTCAATAATTCGATTAACAAAGTTAAATGTATATATATCGTGGATTAATTACACACAAAGCTAAATAGTTTAAGCTTGTATTTGTTTCAATCTTGATGATTACAGCTTACGAAATACAGGCTTGAACTATTTCACTTTGTGTGTAATTAATCCACAATATATATGAGTTTCACTTTGTCAGTTGAATTATTGAAATTACTTAACTTTTCCACCATATTCAAATTTATCAAGATGCACCTGTAGATATGCATATCAACCCATCGTTATCTGACCTGAGGCGTGCAGTAATCACCATGGAAGAAATATGGAAAGGAATGAATCCTCGCCAGCGCTTCGTCCATTACGACAATCCCTTTGGTCTGAGTCATTAGATTGCTGAGCCATAAAACCAGTAGAAATGTAATTAGAGGTCATAGGTCAGAGACATTCTCACACATTTAGGGACACTCCTCGAGCATGCTATATGCTAGTGCTAGCGTTAAAAAAACAACAAAAAAAAAACATATCCGCTAGGACTGTGTGTATTGGCAAGAATATTGCAATACAATACACATCACGATACAGGCTAGTCCAGATGGATACTAGCTGCGACATTTTATTAGAGCTTGCGAGATCAGGATGATCAGTCAAGGCTAAGGAATGAAGCCCTTCGAAGTAGTTCTATATTAAATCATTGTTACATGGTATTTTTTCTTGTGCATCTTGAAACATTTACAATTGAGACAATAACAATTAAGTCAATTAGCAGAAGCGCATGAATAGCCTGTGTAAGCAGACCTAATATTCACTTCGTGACTAAGGTCTGGCAATGCTCCATTGGGAAGTGTTAAGAATAGTTTGCTCCTACTGGACGTAGTCCTCATTAATACTGGAACTATTGGACAACCTTTAACCAATCAGCGTTGCTACAACTGTTCGCCTCATTTAGCTCCACCACTATTTAGAAACACGCTTGACTTTAATGTCATCTCACTAACCCACTCTGATCGAACCGCCAGCAGGGCGGCTGTGCGAAAAGAGACTTCAGACTCTCAGCAAACTTTGTTTTGCTGAGAGAAAAAGTCGGGCGGAGCCAGGCTATCTTAAGATGGCCTCCTGAGGCTGATCAGTAACAGGTATGCCATAACAGTAGGGTCCAGTTAGGGTTCACTCACCTTGCAGACTGTTCATTGGTCTCAGTACACTCATGGTTCTCAACAGCAAGCTCTGTAGTGAGGGCTGCTGTTGGCAGAGCATTTGCTGACTTGAACTCTGTAGTGACGGCTGCTGTTGGCAGAGCATTTGCTGACTTGAGCTCTGTAGTGAGGGCTGCTGTTGGCAGAGCATTTGCTGACTTGAGCTCTGTAGTTAGGGCTGCTGTTGGCAGAGCATTTGCTGACTTGAGCTCTGTAGTTAGGGCTGCTGTTGGCAGAGCATTTGCTGACTCCATTTGTGGCACATCAGATGTTGATGCCTGTGTTTGGAACAAGGGAGAAAAAAAAAGTTTCAACTATTTGTCTCTCTCTGCCTCTGCGATTAACCTGTATGGGTGGGCAATATGACCAAAAATCATTTTGAAGATATGTAGCCTACTATTAAATAAAAGAAGGCAATCTACGAGTAGATTCAGAAGACTCCTATGAAAGATCATTCAAGAGGAGATGTTACCCTGCCCGGAGAAAGCCCGGGGCCCCCGTCTGGAGCAAGGCCCAGAGGGAGGGCTCGTTGGCGAGCGCCTTGTGGCTGGGTTTGCCACGGAGCCCAGCCGGGCACAGCCCGAAGAAGCAACGTGGCACCATCCTCCTCTTCATCCTAT
>JAOEGT010042523.1:0-22095 GCA_025447795.1 Speoplatyrhinus poulsoni | reverse complement strand
AAGCCATACAGCCAATGGACGCATCTCTCCACAAAATGAACTGAATATTGCACCATTTTCGATATGATATTGCGCAACGTGATATTGCGATAACGATACTGAATCGATATATTGTGCACCCCTATTCTATTCCCACTATGAATGCATGGAAGAGGGTTTTCCCACAGCAGGACAGAACCATGCAAACACCTAGGTGATAAATCAATCTAATGTGTTGAGGTTTGCTTGAGCTGATTCCTGGTACCTGGGTCAGTCTGTCTGCTTTGGGGAAGAGAGAGAGCCACTCCACCTTCAGGTGAATCTTCCCTGCGCTCACTTCATCCAACGCAAACCACTGAGCACACAACACAGCAGTCACCTCATCTATTATTAACAACATCAATATTTAACATATTATAAACAACTGGCACACAAGAACATGTAGTCATTACCAATAATGCCTCAAAGGTATTTTTATTACACAAAACATCACTTAAAGGTGGCTTATCCAAATATATTTTATTATATTGGATATTATAAAGATAATATATTGTTGATATTGTAACTCAACATATACAACTCTCCCATTAAGGTGCTCCCACAGAAGCACTGCCAAATACACTTAGAATAGAATCTCTTACCTCACCATTAAATGATACATAACCGCTAAACTAAAATGAAAATACTTTTCTGTCAATCTATTAATCAACACTTTTGTTTCACCCCTATTCTTTGAACACACTGGAGCATACAGAAATATACATGCAGGTAGACAGACATAATGTATACACAGACAGACAGACACAGAGAGGTAGTACATATCTGACAGCCACAGGTGGGTCATTGTGAAGAGCAATGGCCTGAAGCCAAACACCAACATTACCTGATCCACCTTCTGTTCCTTCTGCAGCTCAGACATGTCAATCATCAGGCTGCAAGACAAGTCACACCACGTCAGCTAATGTCTGCTGGACGCAAGCACACACAAACACACACAACTAAACACAGGGCAGAAATGTGTGCGTGTGTGGTGGGTACCATCCTAGGAAATCATCTTTATCGGTGTCTTCGTCAAACAGCTCCAGCTCCAGGTTCTTTGTGGAGTTATCATAGATAAAGGCCTGTAGACAAACACACACAAGACAATTATCCCATAATGCTTTGGGGGCACGTCCTATAATTAAACTGGTGCTTAAACTCAGCAGTGTTCCCGTACCTCGTAGACCTCGTTCCACTTGGGATTGACCGTATCATTGATGACCTTGCTATGGAACAGTTGGGTGCCAATCCGGATCACACCGTAGGGGTCCGACTTGCCCTTAATCAGGCCCCCCAGGTACTTGTCCTTCGCCAGGAGATCCTGGGCCTCTATGAAGTGGATCCGCAGCACCCCCTACAGGTAGTGCAGAGGTTCTCAAGCTGAAGGGTTACTGTGTAAGATGTTATTCTGTGTCTGCGTGTCTGTCGGTGTCTGTCTGCATGTGTCTCTGTCTGTGTGTGTGTGTGTGTGTGTGTGTGTGTGTGTGTGTGTGTGTGTGTGTGTTTGTGTGTGTGAGACCGACCTTGGGAATGGGGAATCGTAACTGGGCAAGTTGTTCCTCTCCCACCAGAGGGATAGTAATACGGTTAGGCAGAACTAGGAAGCTGTAGATGATATCCTGGACAAGGTTATCACACAGCCCACTGAGGAGAAAAGAGTACAAAACTATATTAGCTTGTAAGATAATGATTGGAAAAATGAGGATGGGAATATTTTATCGGTATCTGTATTTATCCCGACGTGGGTTCATTTCAAGTCTCTGCATTATTCACTGCATCAAAATATGATACCAGATTATGCGGTAATTGAAACGGCAACGCAAGAAAGCTAAGTAAAGCGGTGCCCAGGCACAAGTCACTACATCTGAAGCAGCAGCAGTGCTTGACAACGCTAACCTATCTAGTTGTAAACTACTCTTGGGGGTAGTAAGAAACAATATACAGGGTATGCAATGACTTTCCCTTTCTGCAGGGGGTAGCAATTACACAGGAAACATGGTGTCAAACGATAGGTCAATGTGGACACACTGTAAATTAAAACTGATCTGCTCTCCAGAACACGCACACACGCACACACGCAGGGAGTTGCAGACACATTCCTAACAAAACAAACACATACAGGGCATGTTACAAACATTTAAAAACTGGTTGAACTGGAAAATCAACAGTTCAGTAGTAGGAATCACAGCCGATACAGTTCACTGACGAAGCTTACCTGCATATTAACCGACTATTTTGAGTTACTGTGTGTGTGTGTGTGTGTGTGCACCTGTTCTTATATATATATATTGGGAACCTAAATACAGCATTAAAGCATTGTGTGTATATGTGTCAGTTATGTCATGGCCTCAGGCATTCCATTCACTGGAACTGAATTCTTTACAAGACAGTCTGACATGGACTTACTTGACTCCAGGAATGTCCAAAATGTTTGTAAGACCAGTCCAGTTAATGTCCAGGAACTTAACGAGACAGAGGAATTCAAGTCATAATCAAATGTCTTAATAAGTAAAGTGACACCACAAAGAAATTCAACAGACATACCAAAAGACATGTTTGAACACAGCATGTAAAATAATATAGTGTTGGAAGTATAGTATGCACCAAGTGTTGAGAATAGTACGGTAATTTAGCGTGTAATGTTATGTGACGCATTAGCATTTTTGCCAACAAAATGAGATATATATCACATATCCTAATTTTAAATAAATATGCTTATTTGGCCGGTGTGTCTGCAGTAAATGCCGTTTGAATTTGAACACAATAACATATTAACCAGACAGACAAAATTAATATTCAACTAGTTGCTGTCCGTTCTGTGCAGGTGCTGGAAGAATTATCCGGTGTTAATATACAGCCCTAGCTTTGTAAATAGGAACCCAAACTGTGTGTGTGGCGGAGCCTCTGAGGGAGCACCCTATGGCATTGAAGGGAGAGGTGTTTTTGTTGAAATATCACAAATTACACAGTAGCACATTACTAGTAATTTTATGTTTCAGACACTCTATACAACTATATAGACTATGTTTGAAGTACACAAACTGATAAATTCTCACTTAAATCCCATTGTACAATTACATAATTATGTTGGTAATTATTCTAATTAGAGGTCCTCTGATGTAAACAGCCCTCTTTTAAAAAGGATCTATTACGCTTCTGTTTACACAGTAAACTGTAAACTGACCCAACATTAACTTCACATAAAATACACTGGCCATGTAAACACAAAGACACACACACAAAACAATATGCGCTATGAAGTGTATAACTGGGCGACGCAACCACAAAACAAACTTTTAAATGCACTTTCCTAGTTATGACCATCTTAACTCGGCTAAGCTATGGGTGAACAGGACAGATCACTTTTCTGTCATCTGACCCTCACCAATCTTTGTGTAAACACAGCAGTTATCACAGAAGGACGTCTCCCTTCCTTCCTGAATATCAGAACATTTAACTCCTAGATCAAATCAGATAATAAATCTCACTGGGACACACACAGAACTGAGCTCCAGACAACCTCATCATTAAATACTCTAAATCAATCAAATAAGACTATACTTTAGTCAGGGTGGACTATGAATGAAGCCACATGTGAAATATGTGTATAACTAATGTAAATACTGTACTACTTGCACTGTATAGACTTACAATAAAAAAACAAAAACAAACGTTACTTTGCATGCACAAATTTTCTGGCCTTAACTTCTGGCAGACTTGCACAAACAATCAAAACGTCAAAGAGTCAATCTTTTTTGTCAAGCCAGTCTAGACTTTCACCATTCATTATGCAATTTGAAGTTTGCCTTGACAGAGAGCGCGTTACTTTAAAGGTTATGAGAGGAGCAGCTGATTTTATTGGCTGTAATTAAAGACCCCACGATGCCTACTGATCATTTATTCATTCTAAAACTTTTTTACTGTGTTGTGAGCTAGACCAGCTACTGGTTTTAGTTGCTCATTGGCTCTGACCCTTGTCTATCAAAAAAGGCAGAACATCTGAGAAAGCTTGGTTCCCAACAACAAACACACAACGAAAAAATTGTGTAAATGGCTATATACAGTAAACAGTTGTTGCAAGTTGTAATGAAAAAGTGTTGAGGCCTAAGGTTGAAGGTGAGTCACTGTTTATATAAAATGCCTGTTAAAGCATTGTAGAATGTTAATAATGTAATGCAGCTTAATAATATGAAGTGATGCAATCTCTGCTCTGTACAGTGAATATGACCCCTAACCTAAACCTAGTGTGCCACCGGGGTACAATAAAACATTCAAATGTAATAGGACTGCACCGACATATTGGCTGTATATTGGTATAACTCCCATTGGCCTATCATCATCAGCATATGATATATGGCTGGTGGCTGGTGTTCATCTGCTGGTTCACATCCATTTTGCCCTGGTTAAATGTTGTGTAGGTTATTTGTGCTGCAGTTTCTGCCAAGAAACAATTCATGACAGACACTTTGACATCACTGGCATGATAAGAGGTCAATGGAACAAATGCACACGTGAGGTATGTTTTTATTTTAAAAGTGAAAGAAAATGTTGTTGTTTTGGAGTATTTCACCAACATTGGTATCGGCAATTGGCCAAATTATTATTTATTTTACACATCAGTATCATCCCAAATGTACAAGTATCCTTAATATTCGTATAGTGTGCTGTGCACAAAATAACATTTCCAAGCTGAATGTGTGGGTGTGTACTGTATTTGTTTGCATTATTGTTTTGCATACATTTGTATGACTGACTTTGTGTGAGAGACAGAGATACTGTGGGTTTTTGTAAGTTAAATAGACTGAGGGTGTGTATGCCGGAGGGAGGCAGTTGATGTCACTTTCTGTCTAATACTCCTAAAAAGGCCAGAGGAAGTAATGTCATCCCGTTTACAGACAGAAAACATTGTCACATGAGGAAACCGATGTCCTCTTTCAGAAGTGTCACCACCTGCACATACAGTATATGGCACCTCTAATAAACCACCAAGGTTAAGGATAGTCAGTTGAATTGTTCACAAAAGAATAGGCCAACATAGCATTCACAACAGTGCCTAATTTTGGATATTGTCTTTGCTTACTTCTACTAAAGCTCGAATCCCACCACCCAACGCCTGCATCTGCCTGTATCTCCGCTAAGACGTGGTCTGACCAAGTGGAGAAGGCATCGCATTCAGTATTCAATCATTGAAGCTTTCAGTATTAAATGTGTGTAAGCGATGCTGGAGAAAGATTTTTGATGTTTGAAATCAACATGAAAACAAAACGCATCTCCCTCCAGTCCCACAGGGCTCCACCGCCGACTTTGAACACTCATCACCAAGGCTATAGTGTCATTTGGAGCATTCTACACCACTTTGTTTTCACATTTACAGAGCCAGGGCTGGATTCTTATTCAATGCTCACAACAGACAGCTAGTAGACTATGAGGAGATATTTGACAAAAGGTGTATTGGATTAGAATCGCTGGCCCACCCTTTAACTCAATCATTGCATTAGCAGAAATCATTATTTTTTGTTTTGTTAAATAAAAATCCTGTGTAACTTATTCAGTGAAGCTAAATTGCTTTGTCAGGTCAGTGTAAAGTGATTGCATTTCAAAGCATGAACGAGAGGCTAGGTTAAAGGTCAAAGCTGAGAGGTCAAGTGGCATGCTACTGACCGGTTTCTGCAGAAAGAAGACTGACAAGGCACCAATGAGTGGCATGTCTCCAAGGAGAGGTTCCATGACGACCCTCAACACACCTTGAAGCTGGAAGAGAACCCCACATGGCATCATGGACCAGATAGCTAGCCCAGCTAACTGTCAGCTAGATTACTTGTTAGCTAACAGCTTTATTTTTAGCGATTAGCACACTGATGCACACACCTTTATTTGCTGCTTTACACAATGACTAACATTTTGTGCAGTGAAACGCTGGTTCTCAAATGTTTAGACACCTCCAATAAGAAGCTGTATCACAGGAACAGCCCAGTGCTTTCTGTATGCTACCTCATGTCCTATGAGGACTCACTAAAAACATTTCAGAACGTAAAAGGTTAATTTTGGAACTTTTACATTATAAGGTATACAAGACTTTCACTGCACCGTTATATTGTATTATTATGGTGCATGTGTTGCAAGAACTGTATTAACTGAAGAATTGTAGTACCTGTTCAAATTTGGTCCAAAATTATTGTTCAGATTTTATTGGGAAATACAGTAGTGGAGTGTTTTTGCATTGAAGAACAGGTCTGAGACAAGCCAGGCTATCTTGGCAGAAAGGGGTGGGACATTGGCTCTCTTAACTGTAATCTACAGTACATATTGTTTGGTGACACACATTCCGTGGAACCATTAGTAGAAGGAAATCTCTTAAAACACAAAACACTGCACTTCAAAGACCACATTTAGAAAGACCATGCTCAAATGTCAGGCAAGCCCCTTAGGAAAGGAATATTTCCAAGAGAAAATGACTAATTTTATGACCAAATGTTTGCCCTAAATTATTCCCCTCGGTGCATGTGTTCAGTGTGGACGTCTGAGCTGGAGAAAGTGAGTCAAAACTCAGATATGTAGACAATCCGTCTCCAACACCAAATATGGCCGCAACTCCAAGGAATCACGCAATACAACGATGCAGTGGAAACACTAGAGACAAATAGTGTTCATCTGACCAAGGATACGTTATCCTTTCTATGTGAGATTGTATTCATCATTTAGATCAGTATCATACACTGCTTCACACAGTTTAAGAGACAGATTAGATACAGGACAACACTTCCGCTCAAATAAATACTTTCTACTTAACTAAGGCAACAGAAATCTGACTCAAGCTGTGTATCTGGGACCAAATTAAAGTTTGTGACTGAATGTGTGGTTTTGTATACCTCAATTCCTAAAAAGAAAGGACAGTATGAAAAATGCTAATCACCGATGTTACGAAGTTACCAATGCCATCAAAACTGACATACCCCTTTACCATGATAGAGCCTGGCTTTTGGACCTGACGCTAATGAAAGCTTACTTAGTACATTTAAATACATGTTCAAGACATGCTTGCATTTTCCAGTAGGACAATGCAAATAGCATTGAATGCATACACAGTAGGTGATAGAGAGTGGGGGTGCTAGATTTGCCTGTCTGTAGTTCTGACCTGTTGCTAATTGAGAAAGCGTGGTGCATCATGAAACACAAAAGATGGTAATGAAGGCACTGTATAATATTTGCACTTGAAAACATGTATAATGGAATAAAGGGAAGTACAAATGGGTGTCAGCAGTGTTGGGGGTAATATTACTACTAAAGTGAGTAACGAAGTAGTGTAACGCGTTAATCTTTGACATTCAGTAATATTATTACAGTTATTTCTTTAATTAAGTAACGTGCGTTACTGTTCACAGTCCGTGAATTCAGCGATCGGCTAAAGCCTTGTAAAATAATACAAATAGATGCTGCCTTTAGTGACGTCAATTTCTGCTTGGGCACGCAGCGTTTTCCTTTGATCTACGTTGACACTGGGACAACACAACAAGCTAGATTGATATGTTTAGCCGTACGCATCATAGCGGAGGCAAAGACCCTTTAGAGGAATCGAGGAAAAGACAAGAGTGTGTCTTGGATTGTCTTTTACTAATTGAGACTAAAAATCAGGCTGTTGCAAATGTATTATATTGTCCTTTCTAATGTTAGCTCTAAGCAGCTAACAGTAAACGCAGAAAAACCAACTGCATTGTACATCTCTGCCAATGTTATATGAAAGAGAGAGAGATTAGAAAGAAAGAAAGAAAGAAAGAAAGAAAGAATGAGTGCTCTCCTCTGTGGGGAGGAAGGGAGGGAGTGAGAGAGAGAGAGCAAACTGTATTCCGTAGAAGGATTCTAGTTGTGAATCTGTGTTCTGCTGCATACAGTGCCTTCATCAGCCATGTTGTATTGCCACTATTGAGCACCACCAAAATAATGTAGCCTATCAACGTGTAAATCCCTGTCAATAGTACGGCTATGATTGAGTTCATCCTGCTGTTCTACACTCAACACTTAATAGATGTAATCCTTAGCTGTCTCACAGTGTTCTCATTTGTTGGGATGATTACTACATCATCTTCTAGTCCCGTTTGAGGTAAACATGCCTTAGAAAATTTTCAACTTTGCAAATTATGCAAACCAATCTCAGCCATTTTATAATAAATTAGACTGTAGGCAATTTATGTGCATTATGTACAATACGTGCCATATTAGTCGCCCATATTAAATTATTAAAAGTAATATAATAATATATTACTTTGTAGAGAAACTTAATCACACTACCTCTACTGAACAGCAATAAGTAATATATTACTTTTTGAAAGTAACTTTCCCAACACTGGTCTTCATTGCCCACACATTTGTGTACAAGTGTATGTAATGGAAAAATTATGTTATACATTGGTAAGCACAAGTGTCCCTATTTATTTGGAGTGTGTCGCAGTCATCAGATTTTAAAAGAATAATTAATTAAATTCACAAGATAAAACAACACAATGTGCTGTTGTAGTGTTTCCAATATAGTACAAGGTGAATGTAATTTAGAAATCACTCATTTTTGTTTTTATAAGCATTTTCCATACTGTCCAAACTTTTCTGGAATTAGGGTTGTACAAGATTATGATGTGAATATCTGCTACAATATGTCTGTTGGTCTGTCTGTCAGCCGTCTCGGAACAGTAAATATGGTTGCATCCTGAGCCAACAGCCAAGCAGATAGCTTTTATCTGCTATCAGCTCTGTGTCCACATATTCTGTAAACTGTCTTTAGAGAACTGACCCTCAACAGAGGTCAAGGTCACTGTAGAAAAAAAAGGCCTCTGCACAGACAGACAAACCTTGGTCATGCAATTTGGTAAATAATACAGGTGGACTTGAATTGTTTCATATTTTATAAAGGTGTGTTAGTAAGTTACTTACTGGGATTTTATAAATCTGTTTAACCCCTGGTGAAATCTTATCTACTGTTAGTGTCATGCAATTAAGGATGTGTAAATAATAACCAATATGTTACATTATTATCTATCTACAGCATCTAGTGAGGTATTAGGAAAAACATTTTCAATACAGACTTCTTCCATAATGTGCTGTAAATACCTGGATACTTTTGATGCCAGCTCTACAGTAGTATTTCTTTATGTCCACATCTATCTCTGTGTTCCCAACAAAACTGCAAAAGCAAAGAAATGATTAGATATATTACAATGGAACATTTTATTTACAAACATGTTTATAAATAAAACAAGATGCATTCACAAAGAAATCTTCAACATGTGTGCGTGTACACCTTTACCTTATCTGCAGATCCATGATAATCTGTCTCTTGTCCACATTCTCTGTATAAACCTTCACTCCGTTAACTCTCAGAGGCTAGAGACCAACATAAGAAACCATATTAATCACACTGTACTGTATAGCATGACCATGTGGACCAGGGCTGGACAACTATCAAAAGATCAATTTGTGCCCAAAACACACAGAGAGAGAGAGACAGTTAGAGAATAACTGAGCCTTTTAATTAGACTAATGTTAGCCTAGTGTCAACATTACAAATATGCCATTCACACGTTTTATCCAGGGGCATAAGAATGATTTTTAACCCTGGGGTGACATTGAAATTCAACGGCGGTGCGTGGACATGCTTCCCTGCAAATAACTTTTTTAAAGTAAGCACTTACATGCTAATTTCTGGTGACTTTTGTGAACAGAATATAATATCCTGCTACTGTACAGTTACACGATAGTTTGTTTTTCATTTAAATGTTTTTAAATGGACAGTATTCATTTGCACACTGCCAAATGCCAAAATCAGAGGAAACGAAATATAATGTGAGATTACAACATGTGTGGTTGACAAAAACTACATTTTGATATGTCCCCCTAATTTAAAATAGTTTCTACACCCCATGTGCCTGTGTCTGCATGCACCACAGCAACAAAGTCATTTCTAGAGGATTTTTGTCAAAGCCACAGGGAGCCACTGTAGTGTCGGCAGGTTGCACACCCTCGACATGGACAATAATAATATAGGTGTGTTTTGAAAATGGTTTCAAAATATTTTATAGTCTGCTAGCCTTATTTGCACAGGAAGGGCATTCCAAAGTCTCGGGGCACAGATGGAGGAAGCCCGGTCACCTTTCATTTTGAGCCTGGACTTTGGAACGGACATGTACGGCTGCAAGTTGGCACATATGGCTTTTTAAATTAAAATATAATGTAACTGGGAGCTAGTCCCTAGTCAATATAATCTTAAAATAAATTCTAAAAGTAACAGGGATCCAATGTAGAGAAGCCAAGATTGGGGTGATATGATGTCTCCTATTAACACCAGTCAGAAGCCTAGCTGCTGCATTCTGAATGTACTGTTAACCTGCCCACCTGCCGTTGCAAAGTGCTAGTGACAATCCTGCTGTACTGTAGATGTGTACGTGCATTAATATGACTGACAGGCAAGGTAGCTTTGCCGACCAATCAATGGAAAGGTCCGAATTATTTTGGGAGCTGTCAAATATGTAAACGGAGTCATATAGAGACAGGGGTCAGAGCAGATCTTCTCACAGAGCAATTGACTCAGTGATAGCTAACGAATGTCTATGGGATTTTAAGAAATTTCACTAAATGTATACGCAGCTCTTAAATCCTACATATACCTTTAATCGTGTGTATATTCCCAGATTATTACTATGACTATACTGTATATTCCATAACAATCGAGTCAAAGTATCCGTAGTGGCCCACTCCCCCACAGCATGTGGAATTCAGACCAGATAGTTGAGTGTGTGGGTGTCAGGACAGAAATAGTGTGCTGTAATACTGTATAGCCGGAAGCAGCCCTGAAACGTTGTGTAGCATTACAAGAGAGTGTGTATTAGAGATGATCACATTTGTTAAACAAAACCCTGCAGGTGTAACCAACGCTATAGCAACATGCTAACCCAAACACAGCAACAACAGTCAACATATTCTGGTTATTAAAACGCTATAATGTAATTATTACTACTACGCGTGCTGTTTTTGTTGACAGGCATCTTACCCGTATATTCAATATTAGGGTGCCAATTTCTGATTGGATGTTGAGAATGGGTGTGCTTGTAGACTACAGCTTGATAGACATCTGTCATATGCTCCTGTCAGTTTTGTGACAGGACAACGGAAAACTGCAAACTGCTCTCAGCAGTTTGCTG
Source organism: Speoplatyrhinus poulsoni (assembly GCA_025447795.1). NCBI lineage: Eukaryota > Metazoa > Chordata > Actinopteri > Percopsiformes > Amblyopsidae > Speoplatyrhinus > Speoplatyrhinus poulsoni. The sequence goes on along the minus strand of JAOEGT010042523.1, from coordinate 10,891 downwards.
ACCTCAGCATATTTGCAGCGCAGCTCCATCTTCTGAACTTCAACGTGAATATAATTTACTTTAAGATAGCTCTCGTTGCAACTCTCAAACCATAACTACAGTAGCTTTAAAATATTTTTTAAATCTAAAATAATAATTATTATCACAAATAATCTAATATAGCTCTCTACGTGCATTCATTTAATAAGGCCACCTTGTCTCCCATGTCTATCTTGGTGAAACAGAAGGAACTCAGGTGCGGGTTGGCTGCTTTCACCGCAGGCTCGATGGTCTCTCTGAACAGTTTGTCCACAAACTGACAGATGAATGGCCATAACTGTTTCACCGTCTAGAGAGAGAGAAAGAGCATGTTATCTAGTCCTGCCTTAGTTCTAACTATAGTCCAGTTATGTTTACGGACCCTGTGTAAGATCTAGCATGTTAGTAAAGTACAAATTATTTCCATAGTGTTTGCATAATACCATAGTGCCCTGTGTAGAGCAAGTCAACAAGGGTTATGACTTGTAAGTCAATGCACTAACACAGCAAGGGTCAGAGTTCAATTCCAGACACCAAATGCAGGTGTTTGTTCAATGAATGCTCATGTCATACTGCAGGTGATTCAGATGCTAGTAAAGACATGCCTACAGTATGTTCACAACATGTTAGGATTGGAAACATTATTGAAAAATTCCAGAATCTTCTTGGATTCATAAAAAAAAAAAAAGAAAACATTGTCCGTGAACCCTTTTTGTGGGATACACATTTAGCAATTGCTAGCTAACAAAACATAATGTAGCAAGCTCAAGCTAGCTAAAACCCACACAGTCAACAATGCGATAAAACTAGCTAGTTTATTTTATGTGGGCCACAAATTACACACACACGCACTCACGCGAGTATAATGTGTGCTGAATGAGCCTTGCTAATACTGTATGTACACATTGAAACAATATGTACAACTGTGTTTGTCTGAAGCATACCTTGTGAGTTAGTAATACAGACAAACCCTCCTCCTCTAACAGTGTGTCTGTCTAGGTCTGTGCTCTCTCACACTCTCTTCCCCTGTCCATTAATTATCTCTCTCTATGATTACATAGCGGATGAGTTCCTACCACAGCTCCTGTAAAAGGGTCTATTTATACACGACTGTGTCCGCTAGCTAATGGCTTAACAGTATAGAGAACAGAGCTTTACGGACACTGTTTTTTTTTTTTTACCTTGTTCAGCCATTCCACTCTCTCCACATCGGGAAAATTTACCTGCAATGAAAAGAACAACACAACACAATTAACATGTTTTATGATGATACATTATACTTATATAATATTATATATAAACTACGGCCTGGTGTGTGTGTGCGCACACGTGTGCGCGCTCACCACTCTGGCACTGGTAGAAGACCAGTACATCATAATAATAATAACAGGTTTAGGACTTTCTGCCATAGCACCATGATGCACCAAGCAACAGAGTAAAATAACCAAATGTAAATGTGTGTGTATTGTTTCAGAGGAAAGCCTGTCTGACTCATTGCCAGGCTATTTTACTTCTCTCTGTAGAAGAGACACACACATCTGACTATCTACATTAAACCTGATCTCTCCAGCATGGCTTCTATTATCCACAACCCTGGAGCATATCAGAATGTCATACAGCAAAATATTCAACATTTAAGAGCAGTGACTTCCAAAAAGCATCCTACCCACTCCAAATATACATTATTATTTCAAAATTTAAAAGGCAGGGTTAGTAATTCTCAAATGCTTGCCAACTTAAAGCTCAAATCAAAGATTTCCTCCGCCCCACACATTGAAAGGCATTTTGAGGCCTAGGGCATTGTTGTTGTGAGCAGCGTTCGCCACTGTTAAACACAACAGAGGGCAAACCTGATCCCAAAATATAATATAACAAAAAAAATAGATCACCTATGCAAATAAAATGATTTTGTAGATGTCAGTTATCTCTCTACTCTACATTGTTGCAGCCAGATTCCAAAAGTTGTTTCGATTCTCAGTTTCAAGATACATAACAAGCAAACACACCCACACAAACCACACAAAGCCTACACTAAATTACCACCCTGAAGGTGGCATGACAGTTGTAGTGCCATTATCTAACATCCTTGCTTTATACTGAGCAAACTCATTTAAAATATTCACACTGAGAGAACTAGTACATTACATGTGTGTGTTGCTTTGTGCGGTTATGGTTAAACATCATTTCATATCCCAAATAAAACCTAGATTAAACTAAAAACCAACAATCATTCAATACACTTCCATCAGCAATACTACAGCATGTGTCAGGGATCAAGTCACATGCTGACAGCCGTTTGAAGACAACTTCTCTCCAAGCCAACGCTTGCACGCACACACACACACACGCACACACACATACGTGCGCACACGCACACACATACGTGCGTACACATCTGATGAGAGGAGGGCAGTGGATCATACAAAAAGAAATTAATTATGTAGATGTTAAGATATAACCTAATGATTAAACAGTAATATGATCCAACACTGTAATGTCTGTAAACATGTAGAATAAAGTATGTATTATAAATTATTGTATCATAACATTTAACGCAGAAATATAATAGGTAAATGTGTATGTCTGAAAATACAAACAACTACTATCAGTACAGTTGTCTAATACTGCTGCCAAATGCCTTTAATCACATTACTCATTAGGGCTGTGTATTGGCAAAAATAACACTAAAAACAATACGTATACAGGGGCCACGATTTCATATATTGCGATACTGTAAGCAAGGCGTCCGATATATTGCGATTTCTAATTTGTGGAAAACTGTCATAGCCATGATGTGTGGCTGCAACAAATAACAGAAAAACTTGCTCAGGGACTGCAGATGGAAATTAGCTTAAAACAAAATCTGGTAAAAAAAAAAACCTTTTCCTCTCTTTTGAGGTTAATGTGTTATGTAAAATTTTTTTTAATCGATGCAGTGTTTTAGATAATCAATACAGTATCACGCAATGTAAAATCGCGATATTCGGGTGTAGGGATGTCATGAGAACCAATACTTCGGTACCAAGTCGATGCCAAAATACTGAAAGCATGACGGCACTCGTATTTGTACAGTACCGTAGGTACCGGAAATCCAACCAAGCGTACGGTACTGTAGAATCAGAAAAACAATGTAGATTTTCTAAATACATTTGATTTAAAAGCAATATTCAATATTACACAATTTACTAAGAATTGTAAACCATGCTGTTTTGGGCAAGGGATTTCCATATGTAGTGTGTAGAAGTCATGCATTTCTATGTCTGCAGTGACTTTCATCTTCATTTCAAGCTGCTGTTCAGAAGCCGCTTAGAAATATTGCTGTATGTGTGTCTGTTTGTCTGTGTGCGCGCATGTGTGGAGTGAAACAAAGCTATTCTGTCTCATAAACTGTGCCAATTTGTGGGTGAACACACCCATTGGCATCTAAACCAGGCCAGAGCCCCACCCAAATCATACAGTACAGAGAGAGAGAGAATTGTTCTAATTGGATGTATCTGTTAAAATGGGTGCATGCATGGTGGGCCCAGATATACAGTTTACTTTCACAAAGAGAGGACCCGTTTCTTATAACAGTGAAAAATATACAATGTTGCTATGACTACAGACCAAACAAATCTTTCTGTAAATGTATTGGTAGTTCTTTTTTTATTACGAACAGGTATCTGCTGCAAAATGTTGCTTCCATCACACTGGAGGCATTATTAAGCACGTCTTCTTCTCAGTAGCCCTGGGCTGGCCTGATTCTGGTTTCTCACTGTTCACTAACCAACATGACCTAATTTCTTCTCAGGAAATCTGCTACTTGTCTTTAACAAAACAGACACCTTGATCACAAGCAAACTTTAATCATTCACCAGCATACTGTAATTGTGCATATGTAAAATGTTTTAAAATCCTAAGTGAATATTTATAAAGTAGTACGGTAGCATTACGTATTAGTAGTTATATCTCAAGCATGTGAAGCTCACTTTTTCATCGTGTGTGCTCTTGTATATGTTGGTTTAGTCCTAAATATATTACGGAAAATGTAATATACGGAATATTCAAACAAGCATCCCCACCCTCTACTGAAGCAGCACTGTTTCCTCATGACTCTGAACAGTATTACAATCGGCTGCATAAAATAAAACTCAGAACCAGGAAGATTACAGTATGTGTGCAAAGGACAGGAGAAAGACACGGACTTAAATGTAGACTAGACAGGAAAAACAGGCCATTGGACAAAGACATTGAGGCGCAGGTGAAACTCAACACGGTGGAACAAATAAGACTATCTATATCTATAAATGAGGGCAACAGCATATTGACTGGCTGCAAGACAGCTAGCATACAGTGTAGGTCTATTGATTACAGATACGTGTAATACTCTACTTTCAGGGTGGTATAACGTTTATTTTTCGTTCAATGAACGCAAACAGCAGTGGACTGGATGCAAGGTTACCAAATAGGGAGGAGCTGGGTTGAACGACAGTCACGTGGCTAACGCAACAATAACAAGGCAATAATGTGTAGATGTGTGTGTGTGTGTGTCAGCTACATGCACAAGATGACGGTAGTAGAACTTAACATTCTGTCAGCAGCGCACGCTAGTAAGGATATGTCCACATTATGATTGTGTCAACAACAAATGCCAATTTCAAATGCATTTCATAATCATTGAGACAGCATGCATTTAAGATGAAATAATAAGATGTGAATGAAAGCGACATTTGGTCGGCTACTACCAAATGTCTACTTGGCTACCACTTTCCACTGCGGCTAAACTTTCAGCAGGCCTAAACGTTGTTGAGCAACACTCGCCACGCCCATTAAACGGGCGTGAAGGGGACACTGCCCTGTGTAGGGTGCCATCTTTCGGAAGAGATGTTAAGCGGGTGTCCTGACTCTCTGTGGTCACTGGTCACTTAAGGTCCCATGGCACTTAAGAGTAGGGGTGTTAACTCAAGTGTCTTGGCCAAATATCCAGCCTGGCTTCTCATACCATCATGGCTATCTAATCATCCCCAGTTATCAATGGGTTAAATTGCCCTCTCATTTGCAGCCATTGCTGCAAATGAGAATATGTTCTCAGTCAACTTGCCTGGTCAAATAAAGGTCAAACGAACGCAGCAAACATATTTGAAAATATGTTTGCTGCGTGAATGTTGCAAATATTTCAAAATATGTCGCTCGGTAAAAAAGTTAATTGAGCATTCAGTCCACTGAACGGGGGAGTTGTGATGTATAGACCTGCTGCAAAAGACGAACAATATAAGACTATTCAATTAATGCTCTGTGATGCAAACCTATTACAGTTTCCAGTAATGTTTCCAGTGGCAGAACCCTTATAAAAGCACCTCCTGCATTTTTAATGTTCTCTCTTATGCTTGCTGAAGTGCCTGAATGGTGAGAGCCAGACACACCCAAGCCTCAGGCTATCACAGCACACCTGCATAATGTAGGCTATTATTTAGAAACACCATAAAAGGAAAATAGCGAATGACTTGCTACAATGACCAAGCAAACATGTTAAGAGTGTTTTAATTTAGATTAAATTAGCCATATTCAAAACAAAGATCAGTTTGGATGGGTGGTGCTTAGCATGTATTTTATTGTTATGAGTTGAGTGCAGCTGACAGGCTTTTAACAGTCACCTAAACAAACAACACAAAACAGACCCAATCACTGAATAACTCAACAACTGGATGTTGAAGGGAGGGGGTTATTGTTTGTAGTGGCTTGGAGATTATTCACAGTGGAATTACTTACATTCAATGGTCATCTTTTGTCACTAACGCTTAGATCAAGCAGTGTTGATTGACAGCTGTGTGGCTGATTAAATAGAAACATTTCTGAATGCGACAATAATCTTTGAACCCTTTCCCTTCTCATTATGTTTCTGTAAACTTAGTTTGTTTTCAAATGTGTAAATATGCATGGTGTAAAACCTCACTGTAATATAACAAGTTCGATTTAGAGTGTCGGTGAATCAGCCTGCTCTCATGACTCAGCAAATCAACAAACAAGTATGTTCATGCTCTGGTTCAAAACGACCAAAATAAGCCAAAATAACAGCAGACTGTCACAATCATCTAAATGTGAAGCTTTTGTATTTTCTAAGAATTTGAAATGGTTATACTCTCTGCACCAGAAAATGGGTTGTCGTAGCGAGGTGCCATAAACTGTGACGCGGTGAAAGAAAGCACATTATGGATGCCTCTAGCACACATGCGCAGGCGCGCGCGCACACAAACCCCTCATGACAACCAACAAGCTGACAAACAGGAATGTCGGCTAGACCAGCTGACAGCGTCCACGTGTAATGATTAACAGATGAATGTCCTACAGTGACATGGGGTAGCTTGCCTCTGAAAGCACAACCACATTAAGCTAGAAAGTCAAGTAGGCCTAAGAGCAGGTTTGGCCACCATACAGTGACTAAATGGAATATTTCATCATCAACCTCAGAGATCTGGAAACTTCAGTAATTTCTCCCAAAGTCAGTGACTTTAACGTCCCTGCTTTGGGAATTATTACGTTTGGAAAAACCTCCTTTTAGGTTTGACTTAAATGTATTTTCCACTTACCCCTGTCCCAGCAGGAGCATGTGACAAATTACATAGTCACGCAGCAATGTAGTAAACAAATGAAAGTTGTTTGTCCTGAAATAAACTGTCATGGATCATGAGAATCCTGGAAACATTTTAGTTGTACTTACAAGGAGACACATTGTCTGGTAACTTTCTTGATGTTCTGCCAAAGAGTCAAGAAACCTCTAAAGAGAATTCTGCCTCTCTTTGGCAGAACATCAATTAACGTGGAGATTTCGTTTCTCTTTAAACAGTGTTGCTGCTGACTGGTTAAACTAAATGAATGACTGGTCTGGTGTCCATATAACAGCCATACCAACAATCATGTGTAATATCCTATGAGAATGCCATACCCATTATTTTGCATATTTAAGGTGACAAGGTCCTACACAGAGACTATGATCCCTGGATAAACCAAGTTAGTCTGGTTTGAGGGAACATCTACCATGTTGACATGGGCCCAAAGCAATCTAGCTGTACATGAACATCAAACTGCTCCTGAATTAGCCTAATGGTAGCTTACTCCTACATTATACAGATCGAATGCAACAGCTTCCTATGGGAGAGCATCTTATTATAAATTGTAACAGTTAACAGCGTTTAACAGTCAGACTCAGTGCTCACCCATGGAGGTAGTTCAGAAGTCTGTACACTCTTTCTGATAGTCTTTTCCTCGTGCTCTATAAAGGTCAAGGCTCTGTTCAGACGGTAATCCTTGTCTCCGTGGGTCCTCCTCCACCAGAAAAACATTGCGAGTACGACCAGGACCCAGCTGAAGCTGAACTCCAAGTATCCCAACACATAGATTGGTAAAATAACGATGAACGTCTTGGCGAATTTAATCCACATCTGAGCGACGTCTGCCAGCGAAGACGGAGGCTCCGCGTCCGGCTCCGGTGGTAACAAGGAAGGCACCGTGGACTCTACCGGGCTGTCTGGTACGCGAATTCCGTTCGCCCCCATGGGCCCAGGTGCCTGCGCTCCGCTGCTCGTCATTACGGTACTGAAAACAAGTTAGTGTACAAATGTTTACATGCGACAACACAGTTAGAACTAAGTTAAAGCATTTTCCTAGCACGCTTAGATGCTCTGATGCACCATTATTCATATTTAATTTAAAAACAATAGCTGACCAGACTGCTCCGAGCCTCCGACTGTTCAATTACTTTTTCAACCGCTCACGTCAAATAACTTTACTTTTCGTTCTCATTCCCAGATCAAACACTCACCCGGATGCCACTAGACCTGCAAACACACTAGTTTACTGTCATCTTGGTCTGGTTCCTGGTCCGAGTCAATGCATGGCGTCTACTGTAGGCTACTTTTGCTACAGACTCTAATCCTACTCGCCTCTCCAAATTCGTTGTGTTTGCTGCCGTGACAAACGCACTGCAGCCCACAGGCTCTCCCCTTGATTCCTTCACACGTCATCACGTCAATCGTCTTCACAGGAAACACAGGAAAAACTTCTAAAACGAATTACCAAGCGCCATCTAGTGGTAGACATAGTTATATGTATATAATAAAATCAAAAGTAGAATCAATCGATTGAATACCGTCTGCCGTGTTACTATGGAAGTCCATAGAGGACTAAATTCAAATGAAAATGCAATCCCAAATAGCATTTTAATTGTCAAACAATTCCACGTTTTAGAGTGGACTTTATTCAAATGAAAATGCAATCCCAAAATTGCATTTTCATTTTCAAAATATTCCCCGCATTTTAGTGGACACAATTTAAATTTAAATGCAATCCCAAATAACATCATATTATCATACGTTTCATATTAACATACAGTATCTTCCGTATTATCTTTTTCTGGAAAATCTCATTATCTCTAAACTCACTATATCTGTTTCAGTAACATAATCATCATTATCAGTTTTTACATTGGGAGTCCAGTCCTAACCTTAGCTGGTCTTTTATCCAGTATGCTAGTTATATATAAAAACTATTAATATACTGTATGTATTTATATATCCTATATATAGGGTTCAGAAGACCCCTATGAAAGATCAATCCCCGTCTGGAGCCAGGCCCAGAGGGAGGGCTCGTTGGCGAGCGTCTGGTGGCTGGGTTTGCCACGGGGCCCAGCCGGGCACAGCCCGAAGAAGCAACGTGGCACCATCCTCCTCTTCATCGTATGGGCCCACCACTCGTGGGAAGAACCATAGGGGTCGGGTGCGCTGTCAAAATGGGTGGCAACGAAGGTCAGGGACCTCGACGGACCAGACCCGGGCGGCAGAGGCTGGCTCTGGGGACACGGAACGTCACCTCACTGTGGGGGAAGGAGCCAGAACTTGTGCAAGAGGTGGAGCGCTACCATTTAGATGTGGTGGGGCTTACCTCTACGCACAGTCTTGGTTCTGTAACCGACAGAATAACCCACCCAAAATAGAGTGCAATGGACTCGAGTTTTGCGGCCGGGACCGATCGATTCTTCCGGATGGCAGCGGAGATCCGCGGCATGCTGGCTGGCGGGCTCTCCGCAAACTCTCCGGCTGCGGGCTTGCGTGGCCTCCCCCCCACTCCAACACCGGCCACGCCGGGAGGCAGCGCTTCTCCTCTCGGTTCCCCAGCAAAGACTGATTCGGCGCTTTCGCTGTTGGGGTCCGGATCGGGTCGTGTCCCTGCCCCCTCGTTATCGCGGCACTCCTGGCTCCCTCGGGCCGTTTCTCCGTCAGGCGGAGAGGTACACGGCTGGACGGCTCGAGGTAAGCCAGTGGGGACGGCACACAGTGCTGCTGTTCTCCGGCCGGGCTCTCCAGTGGGCCGGAGCGGCTTTTTACCACCCGGATGTGCAGCTTCATGACTACCCGGAGCTCGTTGAACTGCTCTGGGCCGTGTTTGGGCGGGGTGAGTCTCGCGTTGTTACAGTCGAGCTTGCCCACCGGACCACAGAGCCGCCCCGCGTCAGGGAGTTGCCGCTCGCTTAGGGTCCGCCAGAGCCGCCCCGCGTCAGGGAGTCGCCGCTCGCAGAGGGTCCACCAGAGCCGCCCCGCGTCAGGGAGTCGCCGCTCGCAGGGGGCCCACAGAAGCTCCAGCCAGCCTTCCCTCTAGGGCATTTGCTCCAAGTGACTTTGGCCCATGTGCCCATGCCTCATATCTACGCCAAGGGTCCACCGGCGCAGCCCCGTGTTGGGAGTCCGCTCTACGCCAGGGGTCCACTGAACCCGCCTCGCGTCAGAGATCCGCCCAGCAGCGGTCGGTAGCCGGTCTGCAGGAACCAGCGCCCAGCCCCTGGAGATGGTCACCGTTGGGCCTGCCATCGCCTGACTCAGAGGGGTGGCCGCCGCCCTGTCTAGTGGGGCCGTCCAAGCCTGAGCCGCCCCGCGTGGAGGAGATGCCGCTCGCAGGAGGCCCACCACAGCCTCCTTGCGTCAGAGAGCCACCCCACGTCAGGGGGCTGCCGCTCGCAGGGGGACCGCCGGAACCGCCAATGCCGTTGGCTTCGGGGGCCTGGTTACCGCCCCCTCCGCTGTTGGAGCCCGAGACCCTGCCACGGTCTCCTCCACCATGGGGGCTCTCCGGCAGGCTGCATCCTGACCCCGCCCCTGGGCTGAATCTTGAGTCCGCCCCAGGGGCGCATAAGGACCACGCCTCGCAGCCGCATCCGGAGTCCGCCGCTGGGCCGCAGCCACCTCCGCAGTCCGCCGCTGGGCCGCAGACGCCACCTGTTTCCGCCGGGGGTCCGCTCTGCGCTGGGGGTCCGCCGGAGCTGCCCCGCGACAGGGAGCCGCACCACGCCGGGGGTGCGTCGGAGCCGCCCCGCATCGGCGAACCGCTCCACGCCGGGGGTCCGTCGGAGCCGCCCCGTGTCGGAGGTTCGCGCCACTACGGGGGTCCGCCAGAACCACTCTGCCACTGGCTCTGGCCGCCTGCCCGAGCACCACAGGGTCCCCGTCTCCGCCGCTGGCTCTGGCCGCCTGCCAGGGCTCCGCAAGGGTACCGCCTCCGCATCGGGTTTGGGCGGTTTGCCGGGCCGTCAGAGGGAGGGTGGCGCCGGTCGGTGTCCCAAGGGTGGGGGTCCTACACCGGAGAGGGGCACTGCCGGGGAGCAGCCCCACGTCGACGAGCAGCTCCAAGCAGCTCCACGCCGAGGGTGTGCCGGAGCTGCCCCGCGTCGGGAGAACGCTCCACGCCAGGGGTCCGCCGGAACCGCCCCGCGTCGGGAGAACAAGCAATGTGTTAGGCCAGCAGAGAAGGCCGCTGATGGCCCTGACGACCCACCACTGATATACATATACACAACTGTATATATATATACACATACACATACCCACAGACAGACACACAGATACAC
>JAOEGT010042513.1:0-22097 GCA_025447795.1 Speoplatyrhinus poulsoni | reverse complement strand
TAGTCTGGCCTCCATAGGCCAGACGTGTATATTAAAGTTATATACACATCTGGCCTAGTGATGTAGGGGTTAAAAAATAAAAGTAAAAAAAAGAGTATGAAGCATGAGAAATATGCCATAGTAGCATACAAACATGTATGCAAAGTTTTTCAGACTATACTTTAAAAAGAACAATCTGAAAATATTGAATAAAATCAGTAATTTATTATACCTTTCACACAGTTTTAGACTGTAAGCATTTGGCCTGGTAACACTCAGGATACAAACTTTCCATTAAATGAGTTTGTCTTCCTGTGTGCAGATGAAAAATGTACATTGATAATATGAGAATGCGAATGCGCCATGTCTTTGTTTTGTTGCTTTTTGTTTCATGTACTGAATTCTGACACTCTTGTGGTTAAATGCATATTGAGATGATACATTTCAAATATAATTATTCTACAAATATATTGTGCACAGAATGTTTTTGTGACCTGTACATGAAATTCATTTTCTTAGCTTCATATATGAATAAACTGCAGTGTGCATAAACAAAGGTCCATCTAAGCAGGTTTGCTGTGTGTTCCTCAGGTTTAAAATGTAGGATATATTATTCCATGTTAGTGTCAGTTGCGATACCTAACTTAAAATTACTTCTGAAGTTTATCAACTAATATCAATTAATTAATAGGCATGCAATTGCTTAAAACTGATATTTCTTTTTAGGTTAGTCTGACTTAATTCACTTAAAAATCTGTTCTAACCTTCATATCTATTTAAATGATACTTCTTCATTATAATTTACATTATGCAACTGTATGTCATCGTCTTGTCACATGCTACAAAATCGTAATAATGATGATACTAATACAATCTCCAATCTCAAGTAGGTCGTAGCGCTAATAAAATGTTATAATTGATTTGCTGGCTTTATAGTAATTGTCCAACACCTGAATCCATGTCACACTGTCGTTATCAATATAAATACTGATGTATTGGTTTCAAACAAAATAGATACAATCTAGTAAGACTGATTTGCTGCATCATTGATTTATTTTGCTTTATTTAAATAATAAAAATTATCAAAGATTGTTAAAACATCTCTGACATTTTTGTATGTGCATATTCTGTTTTAGTCTGTAATATGTAAAAGGCTATGACACGTAATCAAATAGCCAATGCAAATACTGGCACATTTGTAAATGTCACTGTGGAACATTATTATAGTTTAGGTTTGTTTCATATTACTCAATCTTTTTTAGTATTCACATGAATAAAATATCATACAACATAGCAGTGTCATTAAAACCACTAAAGATTGTAACGTTTAAGGGTCATTTATGAGCTGCGTTTGGGTTATACGGTGTCGTATAGTGAAGGATGATGCTATCGCGTTTTAAATGGAGTGTTGATTTTCCCATGCACTTTTTTTACCCTGTTTGGATATAAAGCCAGAGCTTATATTAACTTTCATCCATCAGCTGTCCTAATAAACGCTTTGATGAATACATTTAATTATGTTTTCCTAAACAATTTTAGTTAGGTTTAACAAAACATTTCCTAATATTGAAACAAAAAGTAAAAGTTGTAGGGGCTTGAAAGAAAAGTTTTAGCAAACAATACATTCCCATTCCCCCAAATTATCTGAAAATTTAATTTTCGGTAATGCGGGGTACAACAAAGAGCTGACAACACATAGATTAACATTGATGGTTTGCTTCCTTCTCCTCAGATGCTGACACAAATGAATGGAGCAGACACCATGGATTACATGGTGTCTGCTCCATGGATCACATGTTACTGAAGTCGGAGAGGAAGAGTGGAGGTGCTCTGTTGCAGGGGCAGTGAGGAACACAAAGCCTGCGGCCCCTGGCAGATCTGTACAAGGAGGCTGGCCCTCAGGATATTGACCAAGGCTCCGGTAATCATGCTGTTGATACAGCCACACGATGACGGTGATGTAGAAAGAGGCAGAACGAACCAAACAGGTTCAAGGTTAAGGTTAAAGAGACGTCTTTTGTGTAAACACACTGTGAGCAGAACGTGAATGAAATGCGAAACAACACTTTTATAAAGGAATTCATATGGTTCTTGTCCAAAAGAGTGGGTGCCATTTTCTCCTGTCTCTTCCCCTGCTATGGTAGACTTTGCTTGCTGCTTGGTCCCCGACAAAGAGGGATTATTCCGTTGGGGTGGTGGCAATAGGGCTGAGCGTTGGGGTAGGCAGCTCCCCTATAGGACACATGGGGGCGATGGCTTTGTGACTGTAGTACTCCACAACTTGCTTTGGCACCTCTGCTAGAACACACTTTGCCAGGGCTGCAGGCGAAGCCTGGCTCAAAGAGAGAGTTGATTTTAGACATTTGTGAAAAGAAAATATTAATAAGTCTGCAAAAATGGTTCTGGGATATATTATTCAGAAATATCTTTATCCTAAAACCTCTTAGAAAATATACACAATGGACATAATGTGTTTGCAGCCTGTGCTACCCATCTGTAGCACTAGCACAGCCAACAAAAGCTGTGTGAAAACACAGTCTGTGGTTAATGCTACAGAGAAAGAATAAATGCTGACCGTTTTGAAGTCTCTGAAGGGAACAAACTGCACAATGTCTCTCAAGACGGGCTCTCCCTTTGGAGAGCGCAGTACTCCATCATCTCCATCCAGGATCTGCATGTCTGTGAAGTCTGCGTTGCCCACGCCAACAATGATGATGGACAGAGGCTGGTAGGAACCTCGCACGATTGCTTCACGTGTGTCCGCCATGTCGGTCACGACACCGTCCGTCAGGATTAGGAGCATATGGTATCGCTGGGAAAAGGGGGAGGAGATTCAGCTGCTAAGTGTCCGTAGCGTCTTGGTGTTGTACCTTTGTCTAGCATGCAGTTTCTGAATGTGTGCTGCTTCCATGTGTACGTGTATGTAGGTGTTTTAAACAAAGGGTTAGGGATGAATCAGATATAAACAGAATTTTAATAAGAAAAAAATACAAAATTAGAAGATAAAATATACCTGGAAAAAGCGCCTGAATGCATTTTTTATGTATTTTTGCTTTTATGTTTTGTGTAGATAGATAGAAGTCCACACGAGAACAAGTAAGATAGACGACACAGGGTCTGATTCCTTGTTATTGGCAGGAAGCACAGAGGGAGATAGTTCTCCCACCACAGCGCAGTAGACAGTATGACAGGAGAGTCACAGATACATATTAAGCTCATTAGGATGGTCGAAGTTCTGACCAATGTATGATCCAGAGTCACACATACATACAGAGTCTTTGAGCCAGAGTCACAGATACATATTAAACTCATTAGGATGGTCGAAGTTCTGACCAATGTATGTATTGACCAGTGGATCAAGACATTTGGAAAGGTAAGCACAGCCAGGTCAAGGTTGGAAATGGCTTTGGGCTAATTCTTTATAAAAAGGCTGCACATACGGGAAAAACAAATATGAATACAAATATATAACAACAAAAATAATGAAGACAGTCTAGGTTGTATAGAACAGACCCATAGTAGATATATGGAGGTACCTACGACCACTGGTATCTATTTATCAAATTTTCCACTATATATAAATATATATAATATATATATATACACACACATACGCTTATAATATATATTATAAGTGTGTCCAGTCTGACTAGCACATCATTTCATTTCACATGATATTGCGAAAACACGTAATCTCACATCACTCACCTAAATGTGTGAATACTTATTTTTTCTGCCATATGTTCTGTTCCTTCTTCTGTTCCATTGGGTATCATTAGTGTAAACAGTGAGGTGAAGTAGAGGCTGCTCACACAGGGAACCCCAGGAGGAGGGCCAGCAGTTAAGCCTGTATTACACCAACCCATGTTACCCCAATGAAGAATAAATGGACACTCACAGAGGCATCTTTAATGTTCCCATCGCCTGCTGCAAGTTTGCCTATCCTGCTGATGATGGGAGAAACATTCGTCGGGCCGTAGAGTTGAATCTTAGGAAGGCAGTTCTGATACGCTTCGACCACCCCTTGGATCTCTATTCAATGACAGCATATAGAAAGGTCAATATAAGGCAATGTTCCACTGCATGAAATGTATTTGGGGGGATGGCTTTGGCTGCACCTTTAGGAGGTTTTCCACTGCAGGATACCAACCATGTAGGAACTCTTTCAGGGACATTTTCAGGGCTGACAGAAATACCTTCTGAGCGGCCATGAAAAACTGGCTGGGTTTAATTACACCAATATTGTGCATGTGCATGTTTGTGCTGATAGAAAAAAGTATTGTGAATTATCGTTGATTGCATTTTCACTGTGTATGAACAGGAAATAGTGATGATAAGAGTGAAGTTGTAGCTTTGGTTAATGTTCAAGCCATATAACAACATTTATTTTCAGCAGATCTTTTAATTACACCAACATTGTGCTTGTAAAAAAGATAGTTTTTAAGACAGCTATTTAGAAAGCACTCTGGCATATATCATCTCCGTTAAGATATAGCCGATGTGTGCACGAGATAAAGAGCCCAAAACAAAGAACAACTTATCAACAATATCAATGTTTATTGCCGTTGTTTTAACTCTCTGAATGTATACTACGGTCAAAGCTGTTGCATGTTACGTCAACTCATGAGACCAGCACGGCTGAAAGTGCCAATTAGGGGGCAGTTCCTGAAGTTTAAATGTTGGCCCCATCAGGGAAGTGCCCTGAGTTCCTGCAGCAGATATGTGCCTATATTAATAATATCTATATATAGAGACATCTTTCAGGCGAGGTAGAGGTGGGCTCTGTAATAACTGTTGTTCTGGTTTCTGCTGCTGTGTTTCACTTTGATCTCCAGTTGCCAATTTATTTCTCTATAGAGGAATATCTAAGTTATTTCCTCCTGGGCTTTGTGAAAATGAAATGATATTCTATTTTTAGAAATTATATTAATTTATATGTAGAATGTTGACTATGCGTTGGCTATGGTATCATAATCATAACGATCGGCTTTGCAATTGTTTCATTTGAAGCCAATATTATTATGTCTACATTGCCTGCGAAGCACAAACTGGCAAAAGGCTTGTTTCATGGTTAATGTTTGCAACATGACAGGTAGAATGATAGGGAAAACTTCAAGATGTTACCTTCACATTCATCATCCTCTGGATTGAAATTAATGGCAAAGTCATGAGACACCTGTGAGGGGAGATTATTTGGAGGTCAGACACTGTATTTATATGCTTCATAATGTATCATAATTGGAATCCAATGGTGATCAAGGTGGTAAAATACTGGTAAAACATACTGCACTGTACTTAAACATACTAGATGTTCCACTCAGTTTGAATCATTTGATATTTTTAAGCAAGTAAGTAACTTGGAATTAAAATAGGATATGGAAATCAGTATATGAAGGACATTGGAATGCACCAGGTGTAGTAAACAAGAGCACATGCATGTATATATAACATGGCTTGAAAGGAGGGCCATTTTGATAATGGAGCCATACGTGTCATAAATTAAAGAAAAGTAGTCAAAAGAACAAGTTAAAACAAATAAATGTCAAAAGCTTTCACCTCATAATTCGGTGGTATTCGAGCACCAAATCCCAGGGCAGAAAACCTTTTGTCACTGAAATGCAAAGCAAATCAGTTACACATGTTATTCATATATGTTCACACCTTGACTTAAAATTTCTTATCTGCTTCACATTCATTGCAGCATAATCTGAACAAACCAATGGAAAACAAGTGATGATGTGTATTCAAACACAATGACCAATGGTACCTTCACAACCAAGGTGTGTGGTTTAACACCTCCCTTTTTGTGAAGGATATTTCTGTATACATACGGTGTACATGCATAAGCCCTGGTAATATTTAAAATATTAGCTTCATTTAAACTCTTACAGAATTGATCATTGTACCTTCACACATTGATTGCACTTTATCCCGTCAATGGTAGTATTTTGTCACAGTCACACCTCTTCCCGGTTAGCTGCCATTAGAAGCTTTGAGGGAAAGGAGCGGTATTTCTGGTGCAGTCAGAGGAAGTGCGTATAGCAGAGATGTGTGAGCAATTGGACTGGCATTGGATTACCTGTGGATGTACTGTGAATGAATGGACTGGTAACTGATTATTAGATGTCATACTGGTCTTCCCCTGCCTGACTGGCATGTAACTGTAGCCAGCACAACAGACTCCACCATTCAACTCCTCCTTCCCCACCATCTGAACTGTAACATTCTGACAATGACCCATCTGCCTGGAGATTACAAGAATATTTCTAATGATAATGTTGAGTAGTATTTCATTTAGCTAATGTATTACTTTGGCATTTGACACAATGCATATTAGCCAAGAAATACTGTACACTCCCTTTGGTCTGCCCACTACAGTGCTGTGATGCATCTTGTCCATTAAATTCTCTGCAAATGTGTGTTTTTAACCGGCAATCACATTATAACATGTGCCCTAAAATCCTACTAATCCACTAGCAACAATACTGCTATCCAGCCTAGTGGAGGATACATATAAACATGCCTACAGGAGTTAATTCTAATGGAGTCACATGACACAACAGGGGAACAGAGCGTCCCATATTAAGTGGGTGTAACTGGACCCTGTGAAACCTGTCCAGCCAACTTGCTCAGAAGCACTTGAACATAGTCAAGTGCAGCTGAGGAATGAGAACATGGCTTTGGCACTATACCAATCATGTATGAAGCGAGTCAATTTAATTAACTAGATACAGTAACATGTGAAAGCAGTTTACGGCATCTGTGATGTATGGTGGCAAGGTACTCCCAAAGCAATCAATTGTAATGTACCGTACTGCTACACACACAAATGTGCGTGACACTGTTTTGTTGTCCCAACACACAATGCTCTGCCGTAATGTTTGTAGTGGATGTTGAGTCATTGTTTTACAAGGATAAATAATTTAGCAGTAATCAATGATAAAGTGCATAGCAGCAGATATCTTTAAGCCAGGAGAGCCCCATGCATCAAATTCGCTTTGACAATGAGAAACTATAGCATTTAAAATATGTCAACAGTGGATACATTAATCCATCTCCAGTTTTAAATATATATATATATCAAACCTAAAGAGCTGTTGTTGAGCAAAAGATAAATGTATCAAAATATTTTTCTCTGGTATTGCACTAGAATCAGTAGCAATAGTTTTGTTAGCGTCATCAATAATAATTGTGATTAGTTGTCTTCAGCTAAATGTAGCTGTATACTGCCCCAGTTATCAGGCCGGTTTCATACTTTTGGGACAGTGGGAAAAATATGGTAATTTTCTAGCATAGAGAAATCCGTGTGACTCAAAACATTTGGAATTCTAAATGTATTCTGGTGCTGATATTGGAAAATAGTTGCCTATAAATTGTATTATATGTTAAACATACGGTAATGTTTTTCACTAATGCTATTTCATAAACTTTTTTACTGTGGGTGTGAATAACTCGCCTAATGTTCAATTGTGGCATAGGAAATCAAAATCCTTTGAGAGAAAATTAAACAAATCATTCAATGCTGTTAGCCAATGTTTGGATATGTATTGTGTTCAGCATTCAATAGGCTATTGAATGTCAGCACCAGCTACAGGGAAATTGCATCAGGAAAATGTACTAAATGTATTAAATATTGAAGCTTAAATAGTACATTTAACGAATTTAAACACGATAAACAGAAATGTTACATTATATGTTCACTAGTCTAGCTAATAATGTACTTAGTGCAGGTACAATGTATCAGGGAAGTCTGCAAGAATATCATTTAGGGGGGTTTAATGTAGGTAGACTAGGCTACAATGAGATGGCCAGCAATTTGTTAAACCCTAACATTATTCATACCAGAACATTTACCAGAACGTTACTGGTACAATTAAACATTGTAGCCCAACACTAAGCCCCACCCACCTCCCCAGAGTTCCTTGTTTTCAATGTGATATTTACTGTATGTTGGATTTATGTTGCATATTTGCGTTTGAAATGTTGGCCTTGTCAATACAGTATGTTGGGTAACAGTAATTCTATTATTTTTACATTATAGATAGTCCCACATTGACCAAATTGTTTTTCTATTCCGATATTATGAACTGTAGCATTATTTGCAAATTACATGTTCTTCCTGCATGATACATTATTTTTGTAGTATACAGTATAGCCATTTTTGTGTTTTGCTGTTTGATGTTGGATGGATGGGAACAGAAGAGTGGACTCATTTTGGTCTTTATTTGAAATGATTATATTTGAATTGTCAGAATTCTCAGATAAATCACTAACACAAACTACATTATGAGACAGGAGTAATTTTAGCCAACTTTGACAAAACAAAAATACACAATCAAATTATGTTTTAGGGGCTTCAAAAAACTATCTGGGGAGACCATGCCCCCAGATCCCCCTAGTAAAGGCTTAGACCCCCTATATGATTAGTGATTTTGCGGTTAATTGCATGGTGCCTATCTTCCCCCTTTCTCATCACATGTGAGGAGGCATGGTAAAGCCCACTGTTGTGATGTGTCAGATATAATGGCCCCCTCAGCAGGGTACATGAGCTTCAGCCCACACAGACAAGAGCTGGCCTGTCTTTGTAACGCTCCTGTGTAAGGACTCTAAAATCCCACAGCACCTGATATTCATCACAACAAACGGCAAACAGCTTTACTTTACTTTAGTACAGTAAAAGACTACTCAAGCTTGCCTTTCCTATGACCGCAGAGCTATGTTTACACATATGAAGCCTCGCTAAAACACGTAAACACCCAACAATGTGCTATACTGACCAGATGTCTCTCTTTCTCTCCACTAAAATTCAATAGGAGGATTTGTAGACCTCATGAGTCAGAGGGGGTTGTTCTTGTTAATCCTCATTTGGCTCAGATAATTAATAATGCTCTACTAATTACCAAGTTCCAGTAAAGCCGCTCCAACCTACCCCCAAACATCCATAATTTTCTTCATCAAGAACTGGCACGTACACAGTATTGGTACAGGATCCCTGTGATTACTTTTGATACCACACCCTGCTGCTGTTTCCTCTTTCACTATGCCTCCGCATGCGTTTTAACTCACTGCATTTGTCTATGCATCTGCTCAGCTGCAGCTCAGGCTAATGAGCCCTTGCTAGCAATGCAGGAGGACTGGCGCTGCACGAGTCAATGAGGGAAGTGCTTTATGATTATGGAATCCACAGGAGAGAGCACATGCTATAGTTGCCACAGAGCAGAATTACATTTGTGCAATCAAAACTAATAAAACAAAACATAATACTTCTTTCTATACCAATATAAGTTTCACTAAATGTATGTTGTATCTGTTTGTACTCTATCAAGTGGGAATATCACACATAACACATATAACAGCTGTAGCAAGCTGCATAGCGATGAGGTTTTATAGAAATGTGTTTCAAAGAAGCAGTGGAAGCATATTAGACACTGATATAGTGGGAAAACCCCCTTGTAGATGCTGTAAGTGACTTTAAGTAACATTTGAACAGGAGAGCCTGGCTGATTTTAAAATGTAGTATTTAGAGGTGTAAGAATGACAAACCTGTCATAATCCTGACAGATCTCTCCCACTGCTATCAGAGCCTTCAGGTACTCATTAGGCTGGTATGGGTTAATATAGTGCAATGAGCAGCTGTTTCTGGGGTCCCCATTGGAGGCTGTGAAGTCAATGGCAACCTGAAACAAAATACGTCAAACAGACCATACAATATGTAACAAAAGAATATAATTTTACCAATGTATTACTGATTGAAGATAATGAAAATGACGATTGCTTCATTAATATTTTCATGAATGTTTACACTTTCCCTAAAATGTGTTAATGCTTATTCATAGTTTAAATGTTGTTAAATGTGTAGTTTATACTGTGTGTCTACTGTCAGCCAAAATATAAAACGTGGCATCAGTTAGTGGTGCAGATCAATGTGCATGAATGAAATTAAAATATTTAAAATATGTAAATCACTTATGCTAATTCACGTTTGAGGTTTTAGCACACAAGCTCCAATCTGTTTCAGCCATAGATACAGTATAATCCCCGAAGACCAATCATATCTGACATGTAATTTAGATGCAGTCACAGCTAAACTCTGGTTATTTTACTTCCACCAAGCCCACATGGCATTTTACTACCTACGCAGTAAGATAATGATTTCACTTTTAAAAGGATGTCTGTACTAATTGCGCTTTTACATTTTATGTAAGGTAGTCACATTGGTATAAAAAATATATTTAGTCATTTGTTCTGTTCTGTAACTTATTATCAGTGCAGGGTTAGTGTGTGTGTGTGTGTGTGTGTGTGTGCGTGTGTGTGCGTGTGTGCGCGTGCATGTGTGTGTGAGAGAGAAACAACAGCATTATTAAAACAATACAAGCTATCTGTGTATTGCTGTGGGCACACTGTATCTCTATGTTTGAGATCCAATTAATGAAAAAGGTACAGTATAAGGTATGGTATTCCCACTTTCGATCTGAAGACGGAGGGATGTTAATAATACCTCTGATATCACATGAAGCATATAAGCAATAAGGTGGTATCTTTGAAACAGAACAAATATAGTGAACTATAATGTATACAAGTTACAGTTACAATTTATATAACTATGGGGAAATGTGATATCTGCATTTGAACTTGCTAAGAGCAGCGGGCAGCGACATTGTGACAGCAATGCCAGTTTTAATCCACATGACTTGGTCAAGGACATATTAACATGTATGTGTATGTGGTGTGCCACAGTACTACATAATTAATATATAATAATTATAATAATTAATATACAAATATTTTCTGCTAAAGGACAACTTCTGCAAAAAGGTACACCCACATAGATCTAAGCAGCTACTGCACCCACACGTCCAGACAGTTTAAATAAGGTATCACATCCACCACAGCAGTCCCCATGGTTATTCATTGCTTCATTATTCCAGTCAGAGAGGGAGCGGTAGCACCATGGATAGCAAACCAAAGGGCCGCAGTTGGAGAAAGATTTGAATTCATTCCAAGGAAATGACCCCAACAAGCAAAGCCATGGGAGCCATGGAATAATAGAGAATTATATCATCAGGGGAATAAAAAACACTGGGATTCTGTGTATCTGACTTTATATATAACATTTAGTCATAACACGTCACTAGAAGACATGCATATATTGTTCTGTAGGCTGCTGCTGGACCATACTAGTCGCTATAATCTTGAGTATAGCAGACAGGCTAATATGCAAGAGCGTGTGATTGTTGCTATTGAATGATAGTGCACATATTAGTTAAGAGAGCCTATGTGTTTTACCGTAAAGTGTATTTGGCATCCTCCCATAATGTAGTCTAAGAAGGAATACACTCTGTGGAGCTGTAAGGAAAAATAACCATTGGGTTACCGCAAGTTACATCAAATGATTACTATTTTTAGGTAGTTAGTTAGATATATACCTTCAGATCACTGAGGATGACAACTCCAGAGTTTTTGTAGTTTTTCTTCTTCTGTTTGTACTTTGGATTCACACAATCCCACGAGACCTTCAAAACACACGTTTGACAAAAGACAGACACAGGATTGTAACAAACGAATGAAACTGTTGCTTCATTGGGCACAACACTGTCATTCTCTGACCTGGTTACCACTGGAGATCTTCTGCATTTCCCTGAAGGTGGCGTAGAACTCGCCAATGAAGTCATGCTTTCCCCTGGAGTCATAATCCCAGACTAGGCACTGGGATACAGACAGATACAGACTCTTGAATGTGTGAGCATGTCTAGTTTCCCTTACACAAACTCTCTCTCGCTCTCTCTCTCTCTCTCTCTCTCTCTCTCTCTCTCTCTCTCTCTCTCTCTCTCTATATATATATATATATATATATAATATATCTTAAAATTATATATTTTGGTCTGGGTTTCCAATTTCGTGTCAATTCATACTGAATCCCGTCTAAATGTTTGACCTTGGGCAGGTTGGGTTTCGGCTTCCCAGCCTATCTACTCATTATGCACAGCCACAGATTCCCCCAGGTCTCTCACCTTGAGCTTCCGGTCCTCATCACAGCTACACAAGGATATGAGGGACACTTTAAAAGGCTCCCACACTGGGTTCAGATTGTTTTTAATCACCTGTTGAAATCAGGCAGAATTTGAGTGGTCAAACATGCGGCGGCTGGAAGTGTTTTAAAGGGAAGGTTCAATTATATTCAGCTGTGACTCTGGCTGTTTGTTTGTGTTCCCATTCACAGAGCCAGGGCTGTGTAGCTACACCACGTGTTTCAGCGTGCACACAGAATGGTCAGCTAGCTGGCAGACCGTGAGAAGGTTGTAGTTGAATTTGACCAAACGTTTATTAGCTTACAGTCGCTGACTCCACCTTTACTTTAATGCCTGCTTTATTGTAAGCCCTGTGGCAAGAACGTACGTGGAAAAAATGCTATGCACGTCTATGGGTGACAGGAAATTACATTTTAATAAGTTCTGGCTTGAGAAACACCAAACCAATCATTAAAAATATCCAGAGAAAGTGTATGGGTTTTACCTCAGTTCTGTGAACAAGCTGTTCGGTTTCATCGTCATTTATTCGATATATTTCCAAAAATGGATCTGACTTACTAAAGAGGTCCTGCAGAGAGGCAAAGGACAGAGAAATAAAAAATAAACATGTTGCGTTCTTCATATCTTCATATCTATCAGACTCATATAGATCATAGGAATAATGAATGTGACTGCTGTTACACAGCTTGTCTATTTTACATTTGCCCCCTTTGTTCTTGGCCATAACAAATCAATTGATGAAAACTATCTGAAACTGTCATTTTAACATGGTGTCTCAAATACAGTCTCTGCGAGATGAGCGGCCACTGATTGTTATGTCAATTGATTCTTCAGGGCATGAAATTCATGATTACCCTTGTGTGCATGTGTGTGTGCGTGTGTGTGTGTGTGTGTGAGGGGGTGTTGGGGTGGGTGCACAGAGGAGCGAATTAATACCACATTTCTCGCCACATTAGCCAGATAGAGCTCCACAGGGACATGAGAGGTAGCATCCGCTTTTCGTTGTTATGGTAACCTCTAGTTGGTGGTGTTAGCGCAAACATTGCTGTATATTGCTGAATCAAAACCAGTAGTGTTACAATTTCTATAGATTATCGTCTATGGAATACTGTACTGCACTGTTAAGATACTGCACAAATGCACCGTTGCCCCTGTTAAATTAACTGCTCTGATTGTAATTGTTTTTCACTGCAAGGATCTGCAAAGTCATGTTTGGAAGTAAATAATATGTCAAATCTCCATTAACATAAAATCTGACAGTGTAATGGGATCCTTAAAGTCATCACAGTGGCAGACAGACTCATATTACGATCGTAGTGTAGTAATTAATCTGTCTGAACAGTTTGCATTCACCATGTATTTTTTTATTTATAACCCATTAACCCAATCTTTATTTATTAACACCATATTATTCTTAGTCTCTCATGTATGTATGTATGTATGTATGTATGTATACAGTATGTACAGTATGTGTCTGTCTGTCTGTCAGTGCAGCAAGGGTAAAGGTGCTTTTATTGTCACATACACTATATTGCCAAACGTTTTGGGATGCTTGCCTTAACATGCACATGAAGCTTAATGACATCCCATAGCGTTTAACATGCATCCCCAAACTGTTTCCACAAAGTTGGAAGCATGACATTGTCCAAAATGTCTTGGTATGCTGAAGCATTAACCTTTTACTGGAACTAAGGGGCCAAGCCCAACCCCTGAAAAACAGCCCCACACCACCCCCCCTCCATCAAACTTTACACTTGGCACATGGCACAATGCAGTCAGACCAGTACCCTTCTCCTGGCAACTGCCAAACCCAGACTCGTCCATCTGATAGCCACACAGAGAAGCGTGATTCATCACTCCAGACAACACGTCTACATTGCTCTAGTGTCCAGTGGTGGCGTGCTACCCCACTGCATCTGACGCTTTGCATTGCACTTGGTGATGTAAGGCTTGGATGCAGCTGCTTGGCCATGGAAACCCATTCCATGAAGCTCTCTACACACTGTTCTTGAGCTAATCCGAAGGCCACACAATGTTTGGAGGTCTTTAGCTATTGACTCTGCAGAAAGTTATCAACCCCTGCGTACTGTGCGCCTCAGCATGCGCCGACCCCGCTCTGTGATTTTATGTGGCCTGTGGTTTCTTTTGTTCCCAATCGTTTCCACTTTGTTACAATACCACTAACAATTGGCCGTGGAATATTTAGTAGTGAGGAAATTTCACGAACTGATTTATTGCACAGGTGGCAACTTATCACAGCATCACACTTGAATTCAGTGAGCTCCTGAGAGTGACAGTCTTTCACAAATGTTTGTAGAAACAGTCTGCATGCCTTGGTGCTGGATTTTATACAACTTTGGCCATGGAAGTGATTGTAACACCTGAATTCAATGATTCGAAGTGGTGTCCCATACTTTTGGCAATATACTGTACATGTAGCAAAATGTATTCTCTGCATTTAACCCATCCCTTAAGGGAGTGAGCAGTCATGCCTCACAGAGGGCCATGGGTACACAGGTTGGTATTTCAGCTAACATTACCCCAGCTAATTAACACAATCAAGGAGGGGGATAATTAGTATAATCAGCTGGGGTAGCGTTTGATTGGAATGAAAACTTTTGCCCCTTGACAGCACATGATTGTACAACGTCCTCTAGGGGTAATCTAATTAACATTAACAACCAAAGTGGTTAGCTTGTGGACAGCACATTGTTACTGCTGTGTTTGTGCCATGATAAATCTCTTAGAATTAAGCAACTATATAATACTATGAATGTACAATAAAGTGGCCAAATAGCACAAGCATTCAAATTTCACATGCAAATAATATTTTACAAACTGTCCTGTCTGTTATTATCCTTGCATTACATAAATATAATTTATTCTAAATAGCTTATTCTCTTCTCTTTATCAATTGTATGAAATATTTGTTAAGATATGTACACACACTGCATAATGCTTTAGTTTCAAGGTTTATCCCTATCATCGTGTTCTCATTATATTACAGGTTATATTAATATGAAAAGTAGGCTATAAACTAGCCTCCTGAGAACACAGAGAGGCTTGGCATCACAGCGGTAACCGCCATAAGAGGAGTCCTACTGCCTCGTTGGCTGAAACAGTCAGTGATGTCAATACTGTCAAAGTCTCAGGCCAATCTCCCATGCTAGCAATGGAAACATAACGCTCTTTCAGATAATTCAGCAAGAGAAATGCAGCTGCTTCATTTAAAAATGAGCACAACAGAAAAGGAAAAGTGAGAGTTAAAGAGAGCAATGTTTAAATACAGTAAGTCAGACACACTGATAGGTTGAGTGCTTTGCGTTGGGGAATACAGAGCATTACATTAGCACGTCATTGTCAAGGTTTGAAAAAGTGAGTGATCAGTCACTGGATTAAATGAAACGTAAGTGGCTTGATATTGCCTTTCACGTCTCCTACCTTATCATCCAGCTTTTTGGCACAGAAGAAAAGCTCTACATATCCATTGTTGCCAGAAATTTCTTCAGCATGCACCTGGAAATAAAATAGGGGTTAATTGTGACTTAATGTTTTCACGGTCAATTTTGTCTTCGCAACATTCACACATTTCATAAAAGCTGCAAAGAAATATGAGACGCATGAATGAATTTAGATATCGTATTTCGAGTCTATAGAAAATATAATGCGGTTATGGTGGCCCAGTATTCATGAGATATTGTTTGTTAAGTATGCCATATGGCGCACTATGGCACTTTCTCCACTACTGTAAATGTAAGAAAGCAATAAAGGAAATTATGCTTTGCACCTTTTTGCTAGAGGATGTGGTTTAGAGATGTATACTTTCCTCAATTGCCTTAGTATATACTGAGTTTCATTGCATATGTTAATGGTTTGAAAATCAATGTTTTGTATTTTCTTTTATTTTACATGCAGTGATCTTTTAACTCCGTAATGTAAAGACATACCGTGATGGTGGATTTCCCTGCATACTTTCCGTACTTTAACAACAAAGGCTTCACCATCTTCTTTTGGGCCACAATCTACAGGAAACCCACAGTATACTGTGATGAATGGGATACTATTACTAGAGCCCTTACACAGTAAACAGTGTAAAAGGATATGAGTAATCCATGCCACTTATAGACAGAAGTAGTACATTCACTATGCCTGCAGTGTCTAATATATACTACATAAAATCAAGAACAACCAATATATGTTGTACAGTCAAGTTACAGTACTTGTAACTGTTACTGAATCTGCAAACACATTCCATATGGCTATTCATTTTCATTAATAACGAACACTTTAAGTATATAAATGTTGTCTGTTTGAAACTGTAGTTTACAATGAAAACAAACAACTTCTTGAATATGATCTTTGTGTCATACCGTACCTTTATACATTTTACATGCTGACATGGCTTTATTAGGCTTTCACTCTGCCTACCTGGCCTAGTGTACACTCCACCCCACCCAGGAAGTCGTCGTCACGCGTCCCAATGCTGTGCGTTCCATGGATGTCGTACACCTCGAATCGCAGCTTCTGCACCTCCTCAAAGTAGTAGTCTAACGTGAAGACCTTGGCAAAGACTGGGTGCAGGTTGCTCTTGATCACCTCTGTCCGGTCCAGCTGAGTTCAAAACCAAAGAAATCACAGTGGGTTCAGTGGACACATGCGACCGTGTTCATTTAACAAATTGTACAACTAAATGATGAAAATATGATTTCACAAACACAATTATTGGTTTGTTTGATTGGCTGTTTACGGTACAGTAGATAAGACAAATACAATATATATATCTTATCATCTCAATATCTTATATAATAAATAACTACTAAATAAACTACGTTTTTGATCCTGGAACATGTATATTTTGAGCTGCATTTATTGTTACTACTCTGTTATCAGAGTGGCACCACAACAAATTTGTGGTTTCTGAAATCTAAGCTTAGGATACACAAAGGAGCCGTTCTTGTTGCTCAATGTGTGGCATGTCTAAGTTTAGCTGTCTTAGGCCCCATCTGCTCATAATGTCAAAGCTGTCATTCAGACGCAAACAATGTGAATATCGTTAGCATTAAAGGTGCACTCTACGATCGCTTCATAGCTCCACAAGCTCCAGTCTGTTTGAAAACACAATCGTCTGAGGGTGATAATAGACCTTTCCGACCAATCACGACTCAATAATAGCCAATCAGATTACCGGATTCTCCTTAACAACACCTGATGTCCCACAAACAAAGCAGTTGTTAGACTACTACTACGCCATGGGGTATTTTAACGTTTAGCATCTGTGTTCACAGGACACTATAACACTAAATAACGAGAGAGAATACAAGACAGAATATCTAACGGCCCACAAGCAACCGAAGTTTGTGGTATTAGCAACCGTAACCAATGGGGGCTGGCCTTACAGCCCGAGCCGGAAAGGTCTATACAATGTACAATTCATAAGAAATAGTCCACCTGGATTGCTTTCATAAATGAGGGTAAACCACTCTCAGTCAAACCAATAAAATACAACAATGTTAGCATAATGCTGGTTTCAACCAAAAGTGTCATTCTGGGCATCAAATCGAAGAATTAACCTTTAACAAAGAGAGAGATCTGACCATAACAGCAATTAAGATTTATTTGATTGTGACTATCACAACGTAGCAAAGAAATGTCAAGAACTACGATATAATATTAAATGCTGGCATAGACATGTTTCCTCCTCCTCTACTATTCATTATTTTTCATGATCTCTCTCTTCCCCTCTTAGAGCCATCTGGATGGACAGATTTGAGATGAGTCTGATAAATCTGTTTGTTGATAAGAGCTAATCAGAGTTACAAAAGGATTAGCTGTGCTGCAGCCAGTGTGATGCCTGAGTTTGTTGGGATGGAGAGCCCTGACACTACCGTAGCTTCAATGAAACCATTTGCACTGTCAAAGCGTAGAGGTAACACAGGCAAGGCACAAAACACATATTTTTGCTTCAAGGTTGGCTGATGTCTCACCGATGCTGTCAGGTTATTTAATGTATTTAAAAAAGGATGACTCGTTTAATGCTAAGTAAATAATGCAAACAATAGTACATTAAGTTAATTCAGCTACTTCTATTAAAATTAAATCCCAATACAGAAGCTAATGGTGGAGAAGAGTTCAAGTACTCTACGGCCCAGTTTCTCAGACTTTGATTAAGTCTATTCTTAGTCTAAGAACATTTTTCAATGGAGATCTTCATTGAATTTTTCTTTTAGTTTTGTCATGTCTGTGAAACCGGCCATAAATGTTTAATACAGGCTATACATTACATTATTTGTAATGTTCATACTTTATATAACAAGGAGTCATGTATAATACATAAGGATACATGTACAGGCTTTTTTGCAAACATACTCAGATTTCACTCAACTCTGCATGGTTTAACTAAGATGGAAACAGACATCCTGCCCATAATTCAGAACAGTAAGTCTCAGGCAAGATGTCCATGTATTCAGGTCATTTCTGTGTAGCACACAACCTATAGTGATCTCATCATTTACATCGTGGTGTGTGCTTTGTCCCTGTAATTCTATACCGCTGTACAAGCAGTACAGAAGACAGAGCTGTCTGCTTTCCTTCCTTGCATAGTGTAGACAGAGAATGCATACTCTTCGTGAGCAAAGGAAATAGGTTATGGAAATGATATCAAAACATTTATATGATTTATGTGGCTATTCTCAAAACCAGAATCCGTAATGGAGATACTGCAGATCCATAGGGAAAGTCATAAGGAAGACCAGAGCTTACCTCAGTCCATTGTCCTTGGGTTTGCACCATTAGGATGACACAGGGGTCAGACTTATTGAGCGTGTCTCGGTCCAGAAGGGCTTTGCAGGACACACGCAGCTCTACTTTTGAGACACATGTAGCAGGTCCACTGAGGCCAGTGGCTGGGGAGGTGGCCTCCTGAATGTCATTCATCCTGGCCCAAGGCAAGGGGAGCTGCCAACCAGCAAAGTGAGAGCTGTTGATAACTGAAAAATTGTGTTAAAGATTGATGCTTGTCAGAGCACCCCCTTCCTGACAGAGCACAGGGTGATTAGATGTGGTGCAAATGTTACAAAAAAAGATAAGAGTTATGGTTTTGCATGGCCAAAGCCACAAAGCAGTATGCATATTGTTTCTTGTCAATGCTCTCTCATTGAAAATAATATCATCTCACGTTAGTAAAAAAAGGAGGAAATGGAAAGTGTTGCAGTTTGAAGAGTGCAGATTATATCACTGGGAAGATACATTTTTTTATCAAATTTAGTTATGATTCTTCTCAATGAAAAGGAGTTACATGCCACACTCAATATATATCCAGATACACACATAATAACTGACAATCAAATAAACCTGTGAGGTTCTCAAGATAATTAGCTTGAGAAGTTACGGTGGTTAACTAAATATGCAAAAGTAACACAGTAGGCTATAAGAATGCTAAGAAAAAGATAAAAGGGATAAGCACACAAAACAATAGCCGAATTTGCTTTTTTCTTGTATCGGCTTTAAATCCGACTAGAATATCTGACAAATCGAGACGATATAGCCTCGATAGCTCGCTGGCCTACAATAAGCCTTCAGTACCACGGACAGCTCCCGATGTCCTATACACCCTCAATAGATACTGTAGATTAATTTTAAACCTGAGTTCTTATGAATTATAGACTAATGCCCTACAACTTTTATAAAAACTAAAACTTGTGGTGTAAACTAAACATGTTCAGATAAAGCAACACAGTTTTGCTATCGGCAAAATTAAACACACAAGTTAATGTAGCCTAGGCAATATAGGATATGCGAATGCAGGCTAGAGCAAAAGTCTAGCCAATAGGCTACTGCTCAAACGTGTTCCTTATTAAAAAATATACCGCGTGATTTAGATTTGCCACCCTTAAAAACAACGACATTCAAAAACAATGGGAGACTTTGTGTCATATTTAGCCCATATGCATCGAAAAATCTATTCAACAAAACCCTTAATCGAGACTATGCCTGCGTTTGCAAATATAAGAGCGCTACTCTGATTATCATGAAAATAATATCCTAATGAATATATGCTATACAGTTAGAAAAATAATCTTTAAGGTTGTCCTACCTGTCGGTGTTGTTAACACTTTTAAACACTTGTTCAGTCCTCATCCAGGAGACAATGCTTGATTTTCCCCAAACTAATTGGTGGAATGGTTATACAGTATGGGAGGCGCTCTCAGCTTGTAAAAATGGGGAGTGGACGGACGATTCAGCTGGTGATGTAACGTTTCATATTTGAAGACTCGATTCCTTCAACTATTCAACTGAGTAAAACATGTGCAAGCAAAACTGGGCTATAAAAATGCTGGTAAATACTTTCAAAAGAGAATAGATTTAGGAATTATTGAGCCAATGCCATTTTACAAAGTGGCCCTCTGAAACACTTTTTTTTAAAGGAATCTCGCAAAATATTCACCAAATGGCCTACAATATGTTCGTCAGCATTATCAATTAACAAAACGCTGAAGTCCAGTTTATTAGTTTCTATTTTATTAGTTTATATGCCTAATGTCCAAAATCACAAAAATGTTAACATTAAATCATGAAGAAAACATAAACATAAACTGTAGTCTAAGTTTGTATGGTGTTTGATTCAACCAATCAGCAGTCAAACAGTTGCAAAATGAACATATATATCATATACAGTGAGTAGATCATAAGGACATATGTGTGGGTGCTCCAGTGGGGTATTATGTCAGACAACTGCATATCTCTGCAATGAATACACATAGGCCTAGTCTACATGCTTCTTGGCACAGAAAAAAACTAAATATCACAACTATTTTTCTTATTCATGTAGGATTTAATCAATTTGAATTACACTACAATATACTGTGTGTATACATAAAATAATGTTTTACAGCCTTTTTGCTGTCCACCCACAATGTATTGTTTCCACATATTTACAGACATTGCATAACACATATTTGCGAACCTAATAAATGCTAAAAGGTTTCAGCACAGTCCGCAGACAACTGAGTGATGAAAATAACATAAACAAAATAAACGTAGAAGCTATAGAAAAAAGACAAAAAATTATAGATTTACACATATTAGAGGAGAAAAATCTATTAAAACTGAATTTACTTCTGAAATAAAACATTGTTTAAAGTGTCTTTAACAAAATAAAATGTACAGTATTATATATAATAATAATAATAATAATAATAATAATAATAATAATATAATAATATGAAGTAAATGTATTATTACTTTGGAGATTCCTTAAACACATTTCATTGGCCATAATACATTACTGATGTGAATGAAGATTGGCTTTTATGGGTGTATGGGTGACTATTTGACAAGCTCTCTACTTGTAAAGTATGTGTTCTGTGCTGCTCATAACCAAATGGCAGCTGAAAAGGAGGTCAATCAAATTTGAGCAGAGATGCCAACAGCATGACAAAACATGGTTTCAACCTTTTTAATTATTTTCTCTGTTGAGCAGATCACCATGTAATCTTCAGAACCAACAGACCACCACATCAATTGCACCTGACAATTTCATGCATTGACCTCCCTAAATTCACTACAGGGTCACTAAACCACATGTTACTCTTAGTGTCCGTAGACTACCATTATCTTCAATATATGTTTTGCTGTTGATTCTTTTTCTCCTGTCACCGTGGGAAGTCCAGCATAAGTAAGACACATGCTCTGGGGAACACACCTGAGCCCTATTACGCATGGCCCTTATTTGGTCCATCTGCCACTTCAAATGCAGCTCAGCACCTCACAGGATATTACACTTAGCCATTGAGTTATTCCTTCTGTTAATGCCTTATGGTTCTATAGCACCTCAACCTCAATCTCCCCAACCAGACTTTATATGGCTTTGCATTACTGACTGTAAAAAGCTTATCTAAAACAACATCCCCAGAAAGAAGGGTTTCTCCCCATCATCTTACAGAGCCTACTCCAGGTGGGGAATGAGTCCTTACCCCAAGTGAAGGAGTTTAAGCATCTTGGGGTCTTGTTCGCCAGTGAGGGGACTATGGAGCGAGAGATTGGCCGGAGAATCGGAGCAGCGGGAGCGGTATTGCAATCGCTTTACCGCAC